>PVJL010002871.1:91837-177779 GCA_004026885.1 Lyroderma lyra | reverse complement strand
CTTTTTATTTGTTGAATCTGGCAATCTTAATTAAATGCTAGCTATGTTTACATATTAGCAAATAGGAAGATTTCTTGCTGTAGCCCTATTATTTCTAAAAGTACCGATCTTCTTTTCCACTTCCCCTAGTCAACTCTAGCTTTCTAATTTTATTAGAGTCAAAATTAATTGCATAAAATTGTTTATGATAATCTGGTAACTCAGCTAGTGACTCTGAACTCCTTATGAACATCTAGCTAAAAGGGACTGCCAGTGTCCTTTCTGACCTTTTAGACCTCTCCAGAATAGTCTAGAACAAAATAGAACCATTTCAAAACAGTTTGCTGTGTCCATTTGCGCCCGTTTTCTAACACAGTGTGGCCGTCATTTTCTCCTCACAGCACCGTCTCCGTGCCATGAGCAAACCCAGCAAGCAGTTCTGTGAGTGCCAACAGCGTTTCTGTGTGTCTTTGGTAAGGGATTAACACTTCGGGGAAAGTCAGCTTCAGAGCCTTAGGTCTCGCGTGGACATCCAGTCTGGTTGGGGTGGTTCCCCGGTGGAGCTCACGAACGCGTCTGGACCAGTCAGGCAGCTGTGGGAGAACCCACGGCAGCAGCCCGAAGCTACTCAGCTGTCGTAATGTCTCATTGGTTACAGATGCTGTTAGATGCTCTCGATCTTCAACGGGACCCGGGACCGAGGTGCGTGAGCTCACCTCAGAAGGTGTGGGGCTAGGGGTTGTGGAATCAGTGAAGGCGGTAGTTATGTCCTTTTGTTTTGTCCCCCTCTCCCTCCGATGCTTCAGGCTCCTGGCTGAGTTACTGACCCCAGCCTGGCAAAATGTCCTCTCTGAGGATCACAGGCAGAAGAGACATTCTTGGTCTTCGAGGGCTGCAAATGTAAGGCATGCATTGACTCAAAATCGTGAAGGACACGTGAAGTTCCCGGTAGAAGGGCTTTTTCACATGTGCATTCATTTCTCCCTGTACAGCTCAAACTAGGGAATGTGTGCTATTGCTCTGTTTTGGAAAAGATAAACCAGCTATTAGGTTATCGACAAGCCATGTCTATAGCACAGTCTCTACCTGGATGAACGTGGCTATTTCATTCTATGACGCTGATGAGATGGAAACACTGTGCTTGATGCTACATGCTTATCTCTCTCTCTCTAGGGACTGGAGCATTCCCGGGAGCGCCCCCAGGAATGTGGGGTCCTATAGTATACAGCACAATGAGGTCCAACGTGGAGGTGACTGGCAGGACAATTCCTATGGAAGTTTCTGCCTACGGCGGTATTCTGAAAATTAGCTTTCCACTCACAAAAATGTGCAAGAACAAAAACTCTTTGGATTATTTTTAAATTTGGAGAAGGAAACAGTGATTTTAGACTTTGAGCTGAATTAAGCTATGTCGAGTGAAAGGGAGCAAGTTTTAAAGGAAGATGGCAGCCACTTTCTTTAGTTATTTCATTTTTTATTTTTTCCAAGAACAGTTAACATTTACTAGGCACCTATTGGCCTCAGTCACTTGCATCTAAAGAGCAAAGCTAATTTACCCACAGCTCGTGTTCTTTTAAACGGTTAGCCTTATGTCTTAGCTCTGTTAACCACTAGTCTAGTTTTAATATTCGTTTCAAGTTCAATTTTAATAACCTAATCCATCGTTGTCTACTGCTCCCCTGTCACATGAACAAAAAAGTTTGGGGAGAAATAAGGTGAGCAGTTCACATGTTCTGTGGATACTTCAAGTAACTGGCCGGCCCCAAAGTGAAATGATTGAGTTGGTCACCACTTATCGTGTTCTGAGGGCATAAAACACGGAGGGAACTGGACCTGTAGAAAGAGTTGGTATTTGAGAACATCAATGTGTGAAAATCCTATAACTTCACTTCAACTGGCCTAATATCCTGAGTCACTAGATGGTCAGTAGATAGAGTACGAAAGGAAACAAACTGGTGTACATTTATACCAAAAACCCAAATCAAAGTTCGTACAGGATGAACAGCAAATGCAATAGCTTCCATGAAAATAAAATCTCGCACAGGTCATTTTTATACACACGTGGACATACGCACACCCACACACGCACACACACACGAGCAAGAATGTGTATTTTGTAAGCTAGGTCCTTGGAAATAGACATTCTTAGCAAGTATGGATGACAGATCAGTTGTAATTTATTTTCTTTTAACACTGTATCATCATAAAGAAAACTGGTATAAATGAAAAAATCTATTTCAAATATCTACATCTAAAATTTTAGGCAGTGAAAAAGCACTTTGTTGACAAGGAGTGTGGAATGATGTGTGTTAATCGTCAGAAACTGCTGAATGCCTTGCTTAGTTGCCACAAACAAGTTCACATATCAGAACGAACAATACTGCTAAATACTCCTTTTTATCCCATTTTTTTTGTTTGTTTTTGTTAAAACATACTGGGAGAAAGAAAAGAAAAGAAAAAACTGGAAATCCATACATCTTTCCGAAGTCTGAGATTGAAGCCATATTTAGAAGCGGAGATGAGGAAGCATGTGGCATCGGCGTAATGTACACACTGCGCGTGTCGCCTTTAATCCGTAATGTACATCAAATACTTTACAACGATGCATTAACAAAAGGCAAGAAACGTCTTGCTGTACAGAGGAACCCCGATGCAACCCGAAGCCTAGAATCACAACGGATGGAGAGAGTAAACAAAGCGTGAGCAGCCGTCCCTCGGACGTGCGGGACCCGTGTGCCGCCTCTGTGCCCGTGACCTTCCCGGCCCGCCGCCCGGCCCGCCGCCCCCCGCGGCCTTCCGCACCCACCACCTCCCGTCCTCCGCAGCTCGGCCTCGGCGGGCGCCGCACCCCGGCGCGCTTAGGACCGCCCGGCTCGCCATGGACGTCCTAGTGATGCACTTGGCTTTCTCCAAGAGCTCTTAGCACTTCCTTCCTGATGATCGCAGCCTCGCTATGGAACAGGCTTGCACAAACTAAATTTGCAGGGAAAGTAAAGACAAAAATAATAATAATAAAAAACAAGGAGCGATGTCTCGTGGTATGCATGCACATGCACTGTTCCCGGGGCGCGTCGGGCGGCCCGCCCCTCACACCCAGGAGTCAGGTGACGCGGGGTAGTGGCTGGTTTCATAGTTCAGTTCGCTGTAGGGACGGGCAGCCGAGTAGAAGTCGACGTAGTTGCCGGTGGACTTGAGCCCCAGGTGCATGGTGTACTCGCTGGCGGGCGGGCGGTGGTGCACCTGATCCTCAAAGAAGGACTCGTCGTAATTTCTCGTGGAATTCTGGAACGCCTGGTAGGGCTCGTAGTCCTTCCGGCCGGGCTCCTGGGGGACTGGCTGTGCTGAAACCTGCGCAGAGAACAGACCCATCTGATGAGGCTGCCTCCCCCTTGGTCCGACCCCCTCCGCTGCCGAGGCGCCCGCCCCGCCCCCCTCAACAACCAGGCCGCGACGCGAGCTGGGCACGCACCGGGATGGCACGTCTCCGACGGCCGCGCGCTGCTGATCGCTGTGCTTTCAAAACACTAGTTCCTGGGCCCCTGCGACCATTCTAGATCCTCCTTTGTGAAAAGTTATTATTGTGGTGAAACACAGGCAAGATCGAGTGCACTGAAGTGTGTGGCATGGAGAGCATTCACAGCGTTGCACAACTATCGCCGCTACCTATTCCCAGAACTCTTCCATCATCCCAAATGGGAACTGTCCCCACTGAGCACCAACTCCCCTCTCCCCCTCCCCCAGCCTACGGTACCCACCATTCCACTCTCTGTCTCCGTGAGCCTGAATATTCTAGACACCCCATTTAAGTGGGGGTCATACGATAGTTGTCCTTTGTGACTGGCTCCTTTGCCTTCGCACGATGTCCTTAACGTTCACCCACGTGACAGGAGTGCCTCTCTTTTTAAGGCTGAGTGACACTCATCTTCCGTTGAGTGGAGACACCACGTTTGTTTACCCGTCACCTGTCAGTGGACACTTGGGTGGTTTCTGCCTTTTGACTATCGTGAATAGGGTGCAATGAACGTGGGTGCACCAGTACTGGCGTGAGTCCTTGCTTTCAGTTTTTTGGGGGTACCTAGAGGTGGAAATGCTGGACGCTGTGGCAATTCTATTTAACTTCGAGGAATGGGCAAACCGGTAAAACAGCTATGCTGTTTTACTAGATAATTCTTCAAATCAAAGACGTCCACACTAGACACCGGAGGACACCAGTAGTTTATTCCATCTCTCACGCACTGTCCCCGTTACATGGGGGTGTTGCCACCCCAGACGAAGGGTCAGTGAAGATGTACAAGGTCTAATGGTCACGCAGGCATCTCCCTGTCTGGGGTTGGGGAGGACTGTGGCCTCTTCCTGGTGGCAGGACCATCCCCTTACACCTGCCTAAGTGACCAGGCACCACAGCCTTAGACACACACGCCGACACAGGCGATGGAAGGAGGGAATCCACGTGAAGAGTAACATACGCCGGGGACCCCAGATGCTTCTAACTTGGTTCAGTTAAGACTTGATGGGGCTCAAGCGTGTGCAGGGTGATGAAGCCTTTGGTTAGAGGGGAGGGGTCTTCTGGATCGCCTGGTGTCCCCCAGCCCACCTCCTTCCTCCCTGTTGGCACTCTTGTCCTCTGCAGATTACTGTCTGATATGGGGACCTTGAAGGTTAAAGGGGTCACAGGAGCCTGTGAGATAAGTGAAGTCCAGAACTGGTTCTCTCTGCTCGGCTATAAGGACAGTAAGACCGAGTGTTCGTGGGCTGCTAATTAGCATTTGTATGTGGGGGTCTAGCTATCCCGTGCCCCTTTGGGTCTCTTTCCAAGCACCGTGTCCCTCAAGGGAGCAGCAGGTCTCGCGGTGCGGGGCGAGGGCCAGCCCCACAGCCAGGGCACGCAGGTCCGCCCGGGGCCGAGCTCATGCGCGGTAATCAGGGCGGGGCCCTGCGTCAAGGACAGGGCAGTCTCAAAGCAGCACAGTGCGATCCGTTTCGAGGCCACTGAGCAACCCCGTTAATTTAACTAAGGTTCCGCATGGAAATGTCCTCTAGAAACCGGTCTTAGCTAATGGACAATGATTTGTAATCAGCACGCCGTGTGTAAATGGACGCTTCTAACGGCCGGCACGCAATTCCCTCAAGTTCGAGAAAGTCCCTCTTTTACACGTAATTGGTTAATACTAGTCATCAGCCTGTGCTTCAGAGGAGGGGGCTTCGTCACAGCTGCCACACAGCATGTGCCACAACTGCTGTTAGGGGTGGCTGAATGAATGACGTTTGTGTCCCCCTGGTCCACAGAGCACGGGCCTTTGTTAATGATGATGAGCTTGGCCGTGACAGGGACCTTTGGAAGGTTCTGCAGCGTCTGCCATTAAACGTTGCGAAGCCCAGGTCTACCAGACTGCTTGGACAGGCTGAGGGGCCCTTGGCTGTCCTTTGAAGAGTCGTGTGCTACGCCGGACCTTTCCGAGGCGACGCCGTGCTGCCCCCCAAGCACAGAGCATGCAAAGGGTTAGAGCTGGAAGGTTTGGAGAAATTACACAGGGAGGGAGCGAGGACGGCTTGTGTTTGTGTTTCAGTGGCACGGCATTCAACAGTCCACAGATTCTCTTTTGTTTACTCTTCCAATAGTCATAAATATATATGTATATAGTCTATCTATACCTATCAGCTCTCTAATCTATCTCTTCTTCCCTCCCCTTCCTGCTCTTTCTCTTTCTCTCTCTCAACTTTTTCCTGCCCTCCTTTTCCCTCCCCCCACCCCCACCCCCACTTTATAAATGAAGAAACCGAAGCTTGGCAACGTTAAGAACACCTCCAGGATGTCACGGCTGGTGGTGTTGTGACACTGGAATTTGAAAGCACCTCTGGGTGACCCACAGTCCCCATTCTCTAGCACAGTCTCAGCTGGCCCACCCTCGGACAGCTGGCCCCACCGAGTTGGCTCCAGGCTCCATGATCAGAAGCGAGGTCAGTGGACGAAGGAGACCAACACGTGGTCAGACTTCTCTGCTGGCCTCGGAGGCCACAGGAGGCAGTGCTGGAGACGGGAGGGTCTGCAGAGCACGTATCACAGGCTTGTGGCTCTCCTTCAAGTGGCTGCTGCTTACATGTTCTTGCACAACCTGTTTCAAATTTCTTACTGTTGCCATGTGCTCTGTGGCTGACGGACATTTGGGGGTTGGGCACAAGCTCATTTTAGCCTCTTATCTTCGGTCAGCGGTGCTCACAGCCTGGTGTCCACGCCACCAGCGTTGACGTCACCTGGGAACAGAGATGCAAATGGCTGGGCCGGGCCCCAGGCACGCTGCCCCGGAGACGCTCGGGGAGGAGGTTCGGAGACCGGTGACTCATGCTCCAGCGTGAGAGCGGCTGGAATAGAGGAGGGAAGACAGACGAGAACGCGGGAGAACCACGCCAGACTCGTCGCCTCTTCCTCGCTGGGTGACAAACGCAAACCTGACCCGCCTGTCCACTCCCTCGTCTCTGGGGACAATCCGACCTGTCCTGCCCACTGGGCTGTGAGCCTCGGACACCACGTAGGAACTCCAGACGCTATTGTCATCAGTACGGCTTTGATACTGGTCATAAAAACACGAACGCCTTTGCTTCTAGTTTATGAATAAAAAGTCCGTGGCTAGCGGAATACACGAGGGGGGACCCCAAAAAGACCGGAGGGTGGGCCCCTTGTAGCACAGGCTCCCCTGCTAGGGGACTGTTCTGGGGCCTGTCTGCACCCGCATACCTGCTGGTGAGACGCTGCATTCGGCTTCAGTGAACTTTTCTGGAGACTCTGTCACCGTGTCTGCCCATTGCATGACGGGTGATGGACACGAACGTGTCTCCTTGTGTCGTAGACAGTTAAATATGCTATTTTTCTGAACAGGATTGCTGTAGTTTAAGTACTTCACGCTTACAATGCTGCCTGTGACCTGCTGGCCCTAGACGTAAGAGCCGACGGTCACAAACCCTGTTTCACACGAACGGTGTTGCTTTAAGGGGCCCTTAAGCTCGGAATTCAGGGACGATGAGAGCAGAGTCCCGGGTGGCCACGTGGCGCGTGTCAGGCCAAGCAGACGCCGGGCTCTTGCTCCGCTGAGTCATGGGAAGCCTGGTTCACGGCGAGTGCCCTGGCCCTTCTGCACGTGGTCACGCAGCCGGGGGCCCGGCTCCTGCTCAGCCCGCACTGCCTTTTGCCTCACCTCAGAGACCCACCCGAGACCCGTTTTCCCCAGTGAAATCGCCTCTGCGCTAAGATGAGTTGCCGTCCAGGAGACGGAGTGGCCGGCAGAGGACAAGCCCTGACGCTGAAGCTGAGCGGACCCACAGCACCCCTCCCAGGAAATGTCCCAGTTGGCTTTTCACCAGCCGAGAGGTTCTGAGGTCCCTTTCAGCCAGGAACATTCCAAAAACGAAAGCAGTCACCTTGGATGGCCTGCCATGCCCACGTGGCCGGAGAAGGGACTCGTAGACGCTGTTTACAAGGTTGTCTCTAGCGACACCCCAATGGCAGTGAACCCATCGTCTCCTCCTGCAGATGGTTAGGAGAGTCAGGCTTCATCCAGTTCCCAATGGGCAGAGCTGCAGGAGCCAACGTTTCTTCCAATAATAAGTAGAATGTTTTGTTCTCTGTCCCTTGAGGTCACTGCAGCATCGTCATGATTTCCCTGGAAATTTTTCAGTGGAAACAAGTCTCTCTTTGATTAACATTGAAAAATGTTTCTTGATAGTAGAACGGAGTTAATGGTCTAATCACCTCCCTCCCTTTGCCGGACCTGCTCATGGTGGCACTGAATCGTGGTGGCACTGAACTATCACCACAGGACTCGCTCTGCCAGTGGCCTGCTGGCAGGCTCTTCCCTGCAAGTGGCATCGAGCTTGGTATCCACCCCGGCATTTTCCTGAGACACCGTGGCCTTGACATTCACACTGAGGCTGAGTCGAGTACGTTCTGGGGCATCTGGGAGAAAGGCAGGGGGACCGCCTTTGCTTTGCAAAGATGCTGCCCGGCAGCGTGCTGAGAGACGCTCAGGAGCAATCCGTCGCCTCCCACGTTAACGTGCGTCTGATACTGCCATCAAGTGAACAGGCATTGAGTTGATCTTCCCGACGGAGGGCAGGAACCCAGCGGGTCAGCAGGCAGCCGGTTCCGACAACTGTCAGTGCGGCCAACAGCCATGAGAAGTGTCAGTGCCTCCGTGACGACCACCGAAGGGCAGGAAAGCAGGAAGCTGTCCATCGGCGAAGAGCAGAGGCCGTGTCCTTCAGCTCTTACAGCCCCCATAGGACCGCGGACAAGAAGTGACCATGACACCCATACGCAGACACTTAGGTGGGTTCTGTACGTACCTACCACCCCAGCGCTCCTCAAACTGGAACATGCACAAACGTCACCCGGGCGTCTTGATAAAACACGGGTGGGCTGCGTCAGGGCCCGAGAAGAATCCCCACATTTCTAAGAAGCTCCTGCACCCCCACCTGGGCTTTGAGGAGCAAAGCACCTTACGATGCGTCCTGCTGGGTCGCTCACGTGGCAGCGGGCGTGTGTGTTTCGGCCGCAATCGTCGCGCACCGTGAACACTTCCTTCCCATAAGACGGCGGGGTTCCGGGGGGCACCAAATCCCCGTCTGGGAATTAGACAATTTGTCTCGTGACCTGCACCGTGCGCTTGTGTAAGTCGGGCTTGCTTGCTTTAAGTTTTGTGTCACAGCAGAAAGCTGCCGTCCACCATGACATAAAGCGTGTGGCTGCAATGAAGCCTGGGCGTGCGGTCACCTGGGGGGCTGCGCCGAGGACGGCCACCCCCCGCGTGGGTGCCTGTGTGGCCCCCGAGGGAGGCGCAGCGGGGCACGCTTTTTCTTGCTCAGTTCTGTGTGCACGCCACGCCGAAGTGAACGTGTTTGTGCAACGCCCGGAGCATTCACGCGTGGAAGGGGGCCACGAGCACGCAGGGCTGCCCCCCTTACCTGGTTATGCTTGATGTCTTCCGCCGGCGCACCATACGAATTCCTGTACAAGGTGGAAATCCCAGCGTTTTGAGCTGAAAGCGAAAAGGAAACAGAAGCGTTAGCCAAGAAAGCAAGAGCGCAAATAGGGACTAATGGTCACTGAGGCCAGTTGCTGCCCGAATAGCCTCGGTGTCTTGGGGACCATTCCAGACGCGGGGGAGGGGGACCCTTTGGCCCCAAATGCGTCACTTTGCATCCAGATCTTAAGCGCGAAGAATAGCCCTTCTCTAGGATTCCCATAGCATGTCAGCCTCCTGCCGCAGCGGTTGGATGGTAGACAGGGTCAAGGCAGGTGTGACAAACAGATGGTCACTTTGCGAGTTTTATCCTTCCTTTCCGGGGAAAACTGGCGGATAATGAAAGCTTGTCACCTGCACTGAAGCGTGAAGGAACCCGTACCCCAGCCGAGCTTTTAGCTGGAGGATGACAAGAATGAAATATCTAATTCGAGCTCACAGAAGTGCCTGATCATCTTCCAGACAGTTCATTGTGGGAAAGGCCCCAGGGACAGGCAGGAGGCCCTCCCTGCAGGTGCCCTGCGAGTCTGGGATCCTGTTAGACATGGGGACAGGACCCCCTGCTGTGTCCTGTGGGTAGCCTGAGGTCTAGGTGAAAGGAAGGAAGGAAGGTCTCCCCCAGTTACTAGCAGCTTCCAAAGGCCTGGTCCGGGGGCCCGTGTGCCCACCTCCTGCCCTGGCACCCTCCAGGCTCCTGCCACGGACTCAGAAGGGCCCTGGGCACCACACGCCTCATAGTGACTGCAAGGTCACGATTAAAGAAAGCCCTGGAAACGTGGTTTGTCTAGAGTCACTGGGGCACAAAACACTCTAGAAATAACGAAGGGACAGGGGCGCAAAGTCACAGTGATGGAAAGAGCACTGCCTCTGGGTGATGGACACATGGATGATGGACTGTAGAATCGTACACCTGGAACCTATGTAACTTTTTACTAATCAATGCCACCCCAATATATTTAACAATAAAAAAATTAAATCATAAAAATAAGAACAAAAAAGAACAAAAAAGGCAGGGCTTGTCTTTTGCTGCCAGTGTCTACGGGACAACGACCTAGATGATACACAGTCTCTTCTCTCCCAGATACAGGCCACCCGGACACAGAGTCAGTGTGACCTTCCCCTTCACCCCTGATGATTGCTAGAAGTCCGTAATGGCTGCGCACTAAAGCTCCTCTTGGGAAAGCTCGTGTGGGCCGTGGGGGCCGAGAGCCCGTTTCCGAGGTGAAGGACTAAGCCAGGCTTTCGGGTCGGCCACACATCCATCACTCCTGTCTGCGCCTCACGGGGAAACCACCACCTCTCGCCGGAAACAGGACGACAGAGCCCTCCGCGGCGGCTCAGCGTCAGCCTGTGCCTTCGTCCTTCTGTCCCCAGCGGCCGAGCCATCACCTTGCTGGATGTACTGGATTAGGTCACGCCCTCTGCTCATCACACTCAGGGCCCTGCCCACGGGGGTGACGGTAGAAGCCGAGCTCCCATTACGCTCTGCAAGGCTCCCAGGGAGCTGACCTTCGCCTAGCGCCCCCCACCCTGCTTAGGGGAGCCCTGGCCCTGCTGGCCCACTTCCCTCGCTCGAGTCTGCCAAGTCTGCTTGGCCTCAGGGATGTGGTAGTTGCTGACCCTCCCCCCTGGAACCCCCTTCCCCCAGACTCTGGCGGCCTCTCCTCGCTGGAGGTTAGGATTCAGCTCAAATGTCCGCACCTCCACCCCGGCAGGTAAATAGCCCCGCCTACCTGGCACCCTCTGTCTCAGTGGCTTCCAACCTTTCGCCACGTGTGCACCCCTTTCTATCAATTGTACCCCTTGTTTTTAAAACAGCTGGTTTTAAATACCGACACTTCTGTGCACTGGCTATCAACATAAAATAGTGAGGTAGCAAGTGAGGAAAGAAAAATTACTACGCTAAAAGTACAAACCACAGATTTAATTTTACAATATTTATAACACAATTAAATATTGATCATAATGATCAAGTATTTAAACATTCAATAAGAAACTACTTGAAAAGAATCATGATTAAAGACAATGCACTTATTTTTCCTCCATTAATAACTGATCCAACAGTCTGGCTACGGATGCATTTATGTTTGGGGAAGTTCTAGAAACGTTGCAAATGGGTTGTTCTGACACTGTGCATCATGATTGGCAGAAGAGTGGTTTGGGGGAGGGGCTTGTAGCCACGCCCTCCCCCATCATGCTCATGGGACCTGATTTGAAGTGTCTCCGTTATCCGTGATGCAGACTTAACATTGATTGTCCCCTAACTCAGGTTTTACTTTTTTTTACATTACTTGTTTTCTCGCCATTTCTGATTGTTTTCTGCGTACCCCTGAACGGCCCGGCACGTACCCCTGAACGGCCCGGCACATACCCCTGGGGCACGTGCACTGCTGCTTGGGGACCGATGCTCGTTCTCATTACCTCGTTCAATTTCTCCGTGTGACCCCACACGCCATCACCTTGCTGGTCAGCTTGCTCTACTGTTTACCTCGTGTGTCACCTACCTTCACCTAGGGGCACAGACGTTCCATGAGGGCAGAGATGCTTGTGTCCTGACCCCTTTGTAGGGGTCCCAGCATGTGGGACAGTGCCTAACCTCAGGCACCCTCCCAGAATGCGTGTTGAGTGAAGGAAGGACCGCATGAACCTTAGAAAAGCTGCCGTCAGGGCTGTCACGTGCTGATGGGCAATGGCACTCCAAGCAAAGGGGAGTTGTTTCTCCTGTGGGTGTAAAACACTTTTATCTGATAGACCCGCACGCGCACAGCGGGGCCTCCCCCGTCATCGGCGTTGTGGTCTCTGGCCGCAGGTGTTCCTAGCGGAGGGCTTTCCCCCTGCTTGCTGGCCACTCCGCCTGGTGGGAGGGCACCGCGCAGCCGAGACTGCAAACGGGGCCTTTTGCCGACACAGGAAGCAAACGTCTTCCCAGAGGCTCTGCCCCTATACGAGGGGGGACCCCGAGAACCCGGAATTTATTTATAAAACATTGTGTATTTATTCTTCCATGTTTAAGCTTCAGTCACCTTCAAAGCACTCTCCATTTGAGCAACACCTCTATTGAGATGCTTTCTTTTGTGGCTCAAAACAGTTTTTGAACTCATCGATGTGATGCCTTTCGTGCTTCTTCTGTATTTTGTTTCACCTCTTCCACACTGGCAAAATGTTTTCCTTTGAGGACACTGTCCATCCGGGGAAATAAAAAAAAGTTGCTCGTGATGAGATTGGGTGGGTAGGGTGGATGGGGCACGGGGGTCATGCTATCTTTGGTCAAAAACCGCTAAACACTCAGCGCGGTGTGGGCAGGTGCGCTGTCACGCCGCATGTAGTTCATGTCAATCACCGTCATGACATGGGCAAACGCGGTGACAGAGTCTCCAGAAGAATTCACTGAAGCCGAACGCAGCCTCTCACAGCAACAGCAGCTGGTGCACGGATGCAGACGGGTTCTAGAACACTCACCCAGCAGGGGGGAGCCTGGGAGCCTGTGCTACACGGGGCCCGCCCTGCAGAAGGTCATTCCAGGTTGTCTTTTGGTCCCCTCTTGTATGTCTGAGCTCAGAGCAGACTCATAGAAAAATGCCTTTCTTTTCTTTTTTTTTCTAGGCTCCAATTTCCAACTGAATCCACATACTGAAGATTAGCAAGGCTTAAAGGCACTAGAGAGACACTGACAAAGACAGAATAGACCCTCTGATGGAAAGGCATTTGGGAAGCTCCGATGGGAGGGCAAACGCCCCCGTGAATTTTAATGTCGGGCCATTAGCCGCTGGGACCACACGGCTGTCCTGTGGTGCGTGCTTCCGAGCACGTCACGTTCCCAGGGCATCAGGACCGCGAGGAGAAGCTCTAACAGCCCTGCGTGCCTGAGTGCACAGTGATGCTGGCTTTCTGAGGCCTCCTCCGTGGCTGAGGAACACTAACGAGAGAAGACATTGCCAGAGACTTCTAGAAAACGAATCCAGGAAAGGTGGGTGGAGGGAAGCCCGGAATAAAAACCTACGCGGGCCTGTGTTTCTGAGATCTAGCAGACCAGAGCATAACCAGGCCAGGAGCCGCTTTCTCTCTGAGTTTCCCAGGTTGCATTTCGAGGGTGGAGCTTCCCATGGTTTTCCCACAGCAAAGGGAGCGTTTCTTTGGGAGGAATGGTAAGACATCCCGATGCCTTAGAAGCAGGAAGGGGCTGGTTTTCAGATATTTTTCAATGCACAGAACTTGAAGTGTCCCCTGGATCTGTGGTGAATGAGAAAAGGCACTGCTCTTGACATGGAGGTCAGAAGAAATCTGTCTGCAAGTAAATTCTGGAACGGTGGGCACGTGACGAAGTGCTGCAGAGCAGAGGTTGGCAATTCATCCTTGTCATTTCCTATATGAAAAGCTGGCCCCACCTGGCTTGGCTGGGGACTTATTCAGACCACTACAGAGAGTAGCACATGCTACCACCAGTCTCAGCACCAACACCAACACCACTGTCTCCACCATCCTCACTACCAATACTGCTATACCATCACCACCATCACCACCACCTCCTCCACCACTGTCACCACTACCGTCACCATATCTACCTCCTCCACCACCACCCTCACCAACCACCGCACCAACACCACCACCATTACCACCATCATCACCACCACCACCACTACCTCCTCCACTACTATCACCATCACACCATAACCACCACCCCACCCCCACCACCAACACCATTATCATCATCACAACCACCACCATCACCATCATATCACCATCACCATAACCACACCCCTCCACCACCATCATATCACCATCACCATCACCACCTCCTTCATGACCACCATTAATGTGCTAATACCAACTACCTTTCCATAGTTCCTGTGGGTTTAAAGAGAGCCTTCCTGTGTAAACATATTACTCAATAAAGACCTTAATGATCATCCAGGCTTGCTACATAATTGACAGGGTAGTCCTGAATGACATTTTTAAGTAAATTAGAGCAAAGTTGTTTAAGCCTCTAAATAAGTTTGAAAATTTACATACATCTCAACACCAGAGTTGTCAAGATTTCTGTGATTTCCTAGAATAACTAAACAACATATTAGATTTGATTTTTTACTTTATTAAGTGTGCATGGCATGATCACGTACCATTGGAACTACTTCAACACAAACACACCCACATTTAGAAGCCTTTCGGGTGACTCCACTCAGCAAGAAAGTTAAAGAGAAAAGTTAAATTTAGATAACAATGCAGTCCATTTCACAATCATTCTTGTAATTATAATCTCAATTTGTCATCCCAGACTGCCAGTGATGCGCCCACCTACGACAATAATAATTACACAATGAATGGGTCAGGTGAATTGGGTGTCACTCCTACTCTGGGGTAATCAATACAAATTAGATTCTCCTCTGAACGTGTTGACTCTGGGGACCCAGCATCTAAATTCATAACTTTCTTTGTTCATGCTCATCTACGATTGAGGCAACACTGATGGGGAAAAGACAGTGAATGAGAATAACGCGTCCTACACAATGAGCCCAAGCTCTCCCATCCAGCAGGCGGTCCAGGAGGAAGGGTGAGACATCCCTTCGTAAGGGTGACAATGTGGTGGCAGCGTGCTGACCTGGGGCAGGGAGCACGAGTGTCTGGTTATGAAGCAGCCCAGCAGACCCACCACAGGAAACACCGCCTCCAGGGAGAACACATTTCCCATCAGGAAAATGTTCTCAGGCATCCTGGTCTGGAAGACACCTTAATAAATCCTCCAACTTGTCTATTCTGCCTCCCTGCAGGTCTGCACCTAAATACAGCAGACCCTCAGCGAACCGGCACCCCTGGGATGGGTAGATGCCGGATAAATGTAAGTAGACTCTCTGTTAACCAGAACTCAAGCCACCGGCAAAATCTCAAGCAACTGGTGGCACGTGCTTGAGTGCTGGTTGACGAGTCCACTGTAATATTAGAGAAATGTGCCCCACGCTTCTAAGATTCTTCTGATCAGAGGGTCTCAGTGTCTGATCAGAGGGTCTCAGTGTCTGATCAGAGGGTCTCAGTGTCTGATTAGGATCATTCCAGTGTTAGGAACGGCCCGGTCCTGTCAGAGTCCTATTCCTCATGGTCTGTTTTCAGAAGGGACCCATTTCTACATCCATGTGGCCAAGAAGGATGTGGCGTTCCCCATTAGAGATGCCGACGGCTCTGGCAGCTCTGCTTCCAAGGTGTCACCCCCTCTAAGTGAGGACAGCCAAGTCGGGGCAGGGGGAGGTCTGAGGGAAGCTGGGTGATGCATGTGCACGGCCAGGAGAGCTGTGCAGAGTGACAGGAGAGTTAGGGCCAAGTCTGGTTCTTAGACGGGCTGGGCAGGGCCCGCTGTGGGGTGTGGGGTGGCGGCGATGGGCCCTCCACAGAGTCCCAGAGGATGAGACGGAGCAACCGTGGGTACGACTAGGGTAGTGAAGGGTGAGGGGCTTGAAGGATCAACGCCTCCTTCGGGAAATTGCGGTCACTGACTCTCATGACTTTTCTTGGGAGTTTGGATTCAAGGCAAGAGGAGACATGTCCCCACGGAAGTCCTGTGGGCTTCCCCGAAGCCCTCTTCCTTTGCTTCCCTCCCCTCCCATTCTGTTCTTACCCTCTTCCTCTTTCCCCCATTCCTAACGGGCAACACTTGGCTCTGCTGTCCCCATACACGCCCACCCTGGGGTGTGCCAGCTACGGAGAAACGTACAGTGACTTCTGCGAGCTGTGAGACGATTGTGCGCCGGGCACGCGAGCGGGCTAGGGCTAGGTGAAGGGGGGCCGAGGACGACGTGCACAGAGGCCATCTGCCCTCGGCCGTGTTCTGGGGGACAGGCGCCCTTCGCACACCTCCGGCTTAGTCTCCTCAACTCCAGCTCCAGGGGGTCCTCGCTGTCAAGCTGCCAAGTGACCTGCTGAGTCCCACTGAGCTGTCACGCACGGCTTGGAGTCTGACGTCCCAGCCCTCGCCCTGTCCCAGGTTAGGTCACCAGCTCGGAGAGGAAAGGCCCCGTGCTGAGCTCACCTGCCATGGCGTCTTTCCTGGAGGTGTGCTCTCCTTTAGTTCCGTGGTAGGTGGCGTTGCTGCCGGTGGACTCGTAGTCTGTTTTCCTTTCTTTGAGGCTGATCATTTCCCGAGGTGAAGCTGGGGCACTTGCTGCATAAAGGAACCAGAAGGAGGGCGTGTGGGACCGCACGGCACGGCCAAGGCTGTGAACGCGCCGGCTCGGCGTGGGGCGGTCCATGCGCGCGGACCTGCTGCTTCTCTTGTGCGCTTGGCCATCGCCTTTACCTGGTCCCTTACTCTGTGTCATTTGGTGCTTTGCAGTTAAGGGGACACGTAACTCAGAGGCAGGTAATGAAGGACTATATCCTGGGGCCATCCTCCCTAGGGGGACGTCGTGGGGGGACGTGGCCCACCGAGGTTTATACGAATGACGAGCCCGGTCTCGGTTTTTTTACACTTTTCCTTACCTCTCCCTTCCTCCTCTCTCCCTTCCTCCTCTCTCCTTTCTTCCACCTTCCTTTCTTTTATTCATTAGATGTGTTCCGTCCCTGGTTGAAATAAATGCCATTGTACTTAAATACCACGTCATCCAGCAATGGCCCTAAAGGCAAGCAGAGGGAGCAACTCTCCACGTGGGGCGACCTGTGGGGCAGGCCTGATCCAGCCTCCAAAGAGCCACGGCTGCGTGGCCTGGGGGCGGGGCTTGCCGATGTCCTCTCTTTCAGGTGGCACGGCCCGGCCCCACCCAGCTCTCCTGACGAATGCCCCCAGCCATTGCTCACCCACACCTGGCACTCTGGCCCCTCGCTGCCTGTCCGACGGGAGCGTGAGCCCTGCCATCCTTCTTTCTCATAACGAAAACCAAAATGCAGAAATCCAAAGTTTTAAAAACTTAATGTTGTGACTAAAATCACAGTAAAACGTAAGCCACTGGTACAGGACACGGCGTGCTCCTATTTTGCCTCTAATGTTTTTTTTCATCTTTGGGATTATATGACGTGACTGAGAAGGGGACTAAAGCTAACGTCTCTCTACAAGAAAATAAGAGAAGTTAGTTCAAACTTTAAGTAACGGGATGGTGACAAAATTAGAAAAGGTAAATGAGATGACGTAAAAGTTACTATGGGTTGTAATAAGAGTTTATCGATGATTTATCTGCTGGTTTAAAGAGACCAACCAAAAGCTAATCAGGTATGGTGCGGTCATGAGACGAACCCTCGATGATGGAGGTCAAAGAACGTCATCCTAAAGGCAGCAACAGCGTGTCCTCTCTCCTCCCCTCTGTGATGCCAACCACACGCCATGACACGCCACTCCGACGCCATGAAATTGGGAGAACGCCCATGGAAAAGCCCGGCGATGCTCCTCTCCTTGCTCCCCACCCAGCGCCCGTGACGTGCATTTCGCACCTGTTAGAGGCCTCGCGACTCGGTCACAGACATCTGTCCCAGTCTGCACGGCCATGCCACAGAGTCACCGCTTACAGCCAAAAGGAAACAGGTCCACTTATCAGCCCCCGCCAACATGGGGATGGGGCCGGTCCCCCCTGTGGGGGTCAGCGAAGGGGCTGGGAGGGAGGGCCACCAGGCCGGGCTGGCTCTGGGCGTCTCTTACCTGAGCGGTTGTTGGGAGACATGCGCACAGGGGAGATGGAGGGCGTGCGAGAGGAGGAGTAGGGCCTTTGCCGGTCCCTCTCGATGGTCGAAGATGAGGCTACAAAGTGGTATTGTGACCATCCATCCTGCAAAGACAGCACGCTCCTGTTAGGTGGGGCAGGCAGAGGGACGCGCCGCCTCCTGACATGTCCAAGTCCCGAGCATTCGCATCTGCAAAACATTTCTGCATCTCTTCCAAAAGAGATCACGGAGCTCTGCACCACTGCCAGGTGAGCAGGGAGGGTGTGAGCCGAGACCCATCTCCTGTGCCCTCCAGACAGCCGGACACGGGAGGAACTGCTTTCCGTGCGGGCTGCCCTCTCTGCACGTGGAATAAATAGTCTCTCAGTGAACGTGCTTTGCCCAGAAGCGTGTGGCCCAGGACGGCTTCGAATGTGGCCCAGCAGACACTCATAAACTTTCTTAAAACATTATGAAAATTATGCACACACCCGCCCCTCCCTTTTTTTTTTAGCTCATTAGCTAGCATTAGTGTGAGTGTGTTTTAGTATGGCCCAAGATGATTCTTCTTCCAGGGTGGCCCAGGGAAGCCACAAGGTTGGACACCCTCACGTAAATGAAATGATGACGCTCAGGACGTTGGATGACCCCGAAACTGTCTGTTCTTGGCCCACCTGGTTCCCACTCTGCTCTCTTTTCAACCATCTTCCGAAAGGGTTTACGTTTGAGACCTTACAATTTTAATTGTGATATGCATACTTCCAAATGTCACGGAAAACATTGCACCACTGGACACTAGAGATCAGGGTACAGATCAATCAACACTCGTCTTAGCTATGCTAAATAATCAGTTACCTCGAGGATGCATTTCCTGCCCCTCCACATCTTTTACTGCGTGAAAGTTTTCATCATTCAATTGAAAAAAATGTTTTGCTTTCTAAAGAAGGGAAATGAAGATACATTTTCTTTAAGAAAGTTATTACTAAGCTAGCACTTCTTTTATCCAAATAGCCATGTCATACTTATCTAGACAGCTTGCAATCAATTTATTATTCATTTACTTCCCACCATCACTCAGACAGGCTTGAAAGTGGTTTACATAAACACATATAACGTGGGCATGTAGCTTTGAAATCATTATTTGTCTCTTTGATCAGGATTTTTTCTTCTTCAAATTTTAACTCACTGTAGACCGGAGGCTTTTTCGTGAATTCTCTTCCGTTGGGTGCTTCACCGAAGTCCCCCTGTGTATCAAGAGAGATTAGATAAGATGGCTCGGGAAGCAAACCAGAAGGAAGCATGGCCATCGTGACCGGGGAAGGGCCGTTCATCCTCAAGCACGATGATAAGGAAACTTTTAATGTCTATCTTTCGCTTCCAGCAGAAAGACCCAGAAGTTGTGCCCTTCAGCTTAAGACCCAGCCAAGCTGTCAAAAATGTGATATGATATCTGTGCCTAAAATTGGATTTTATTTTTAACACATTAAACTTACGACCAGAGGCTGTTAAATTGTGCCAAATATATAGAGGTGGAAATCCAAAAGAGAGGACGCGTTCAAAGTCATTGAACTTTAAATTGCCACGAGGAATCACCCGATTTCTGGGTCTGACCCTTTTGCTGGCCTTCCACCAGGTCCTGCTTCTTTATGGCGCTGTGTAATTCCCCAACACGACTTTGCACGGTCCAGAAGGCACGGGAGCCAAGGTCATGTACTTCACAGCCTCACAACCGCCGGTCTTCACAGTGTGTCTACACGGTGGTTACTTTATTTAGCTCCTACGGTCTTTCCCTTAAGTATTCTGAGGTCCCTGAATTTATAACAGGCTCCACTTCACATTGTTGACTGCCCTACAAACAGCCCCAGGAACACTGTGGGACCGAAGGGACTTCCGCAGACAGAGTTCAGCTGATGGGACCAGGTGGGTGACAGACCGGTCTACGTGAGGGCAGTATAGCATCCTCGCTCCCTAGCTTCTTGCGCTAGAACTTGAGCAGGACCTCCGATGAAGATCAGTCATGCACTCGTTAGGTTCAGGGGCAAAGGATGAGCTAGAGCTGTTGGTCAAGGCTCAAAATGACCTTCCCCTCAGGGGTCTCTCTGTCTATCGAGAGGTGACACTAGAAGGCTGCCCGGAGTCGGCCCCGCTCTCTGGCAAACGTTAGGGTTTTAGTATCAGAGCTGCCCGTAAGCTCTGTGTCAGTGGCTCTTCCACGAACAGAGCTCAAACTGACCCAATCAGCTGGGGGAGGATTAAAAATCGTAATGCCTGGGTCTCAGGCCCGAGATTCTATTTAAATTGCTCAGAGTCGGCCTGGTCACTGTCTTATTTCCCCCAGAGCCCCCAGGCAATGTGAGGGAACAGCACTGTTGGAGCCACTGGCTTCCACAGAGAGGTGGCAGTGACAGGTAGGGACACAGAATACATTTTGAAGAGCGAAATTCTAGGAGGCCCTACTGCCTCCCCATCCACCGGGGACTGTCAGATACGTCATCCTCAAGTCTGACGTCCACAGGAACAAACACAGGCCCCAGCTCAGAGCGGTGAGGGGCCACACCCACGCGGAGCCCCCTCACGCCTGGTGGCCCAGCCTTCCCTGGCTCTGCGATTGGGTTTCACCCCGCTGCACCCCTGGCCACGCAGCGCTGCGGCCTGGCACAGAGCCTGGTCCGTTTCTACCTGCCCGGTCCGATCTGTCCGTCCCCGTTTCGGGCTGAGGACACAGGCCCGAAGCGCTACCACGGAAGGCATCAGGCCCCCGAGGTTTGGGGGTGCGTTCCGCGATGCTCCTTCGCTTGCTGCCCCCCCCCCCCCGTGGCCCCCACACGCTCCGACCGCACACTGCTGGTGGCGGCCAGCCTGTCCAGCTGCCCAGCTGCGAGGGAGGGCGGTGGCCTTGTTGACTTCTGTGTCCCTCGTACCCGCCCTGCAACACAGAGGTGCCTACACAGAAGCTCGGGCTTCGATGATGTCCGGTGGCTGCATTCATTACTGTCAAAGGAAATGACCGTCAGCCAGCTCCAGGTCCTCGTGCTGTTCGTTTGGGTTGCTTTGTTTTTTTTTTTTTAATTTTAGCTTAGAGCTACCTCATCGGTACCCTCTTCGGCTGTCGGAACATCTGTCTTTGTGACCGACGACGAGGCTGAAGGTGGAGTTAGTTTAGGTAAAATGGTACCAAGAACAACGAAACCAAAAACCAAACCAAAACAAAAGCCGAAAGAAAGAAACTGGCCAAGGGTGTGCGGGTCCACCTGAAGCCGCCCGCGCTGCCACACGGCTGTATGACGTGGCCTCGCCGCTACCCCACCCCCAAGGCGCTCCCAGGAGCCACCCTGCCTGCCGTGGCTGGCCCTGGGTGGCTGCTGGGGCCATTCAGGCGCTCAGAGCTGGACTCTGTCGCCCACCCCTCCCCCACGGGGTCCTGCCTGCAGCAAACACGCGCCAGGCATTAAATACACTCACATTAAATACACTCACACTCATGATAGCTGATGAGCTAAAAAAAAAAAAATAATCGCAAAAAAAATTTCCTAAGGTTTTAAGAAAGTTTACGACTTCGTGTTGGGCCGCATGCAAAGCCGTCCTGGGCCGCGTGCAGCCCGTGGGCCGCGGGTCGGACACGCTTGCTTCCGACAGTAGACAACGACGGGGCGGGGGGTGACAGTGAATATCCACAGCTATGACCTAAGTTAAAGGGTGATGCTCCCCTTTGCAGATCTGTTTCCAAAGCACGTTTTGTAGGTTTTATCTCCCAAACTCTGCATTTAGATTTCACAGATCTGTTCTGGTGACACCTGGCATTTCTGACTCAGCTGAAAGCGTCCACAAACAATTAACCGACAATGCAGGATGGTGGTTTATCTCCGCGGGGCATACCGGTTAGAACCCCAAATACATGCTAAGACACTGTGAGCCAGTGTATAGTTACTGGTGGCTTTTCTTCCTGTTTTATTCATTAATCCAGTAAGACTTCTTTGGCCTCGAAACAAGGATTTCTCAGTAGGCAGACGGAGGCTATTGGGTGCTGAAGACACAAATACACGTTTTCTGCGTTAGCTGTCCTTGAAGGCTCTCGGCCCACACAGCTTGTCATTTCTAATTTGCTTTGAGTGACTTGAGGTGGAAGGAAAACGTGGTGAAAAATCCTCTGGGCTTTTAGCACCCCACGTGCATGCACTCATGGAGCTTAGAACGCTTCAGCTTGTCACTGCTTTCCCTAACAGGACCTCTTCCCCAGGAACCCGCTTTTCAAACGAACGCCGAGGCCCGCACCGATGCCGTCTCCTGAAAACGGACCCGGCTCAGACCCCAGCGCTCATTCACGAGAAAGGCGGCTGCTCACAATCACGCCGCTCTGCCGTCACTTTTAAGGGAATAACCCTACGTAAATGGACTCACATGAGCAGAGCAACACAGGATTCTGTATTAGTGGTAACTGGACGTACATCCTATTTATTCCAAGAAAAGGTATTCCACTGAGACCGAAAAGGGGCCCTGTCACAAATAGGACAAGGTCAGTGACCCAAAGTAACCTCACGGGGCATCACACATTCCTAACGGGGCAGGCGGTGGCGGGTGCTCACACCCCAGGCCTGTAACTTCTTTAGTAAAATTTTATCTTTGTGTTGAGCCAGCTCTGTCCGTTGTTTCTGTGTGTGGGGGTGAACACAGCTTTGAAATGCCAGAATAATCTTCTGTTCTAGATCCTTCGAGCTGTGACCACCCTCAAGGGAGGGTGCGCTCCAGCTGCCCTTACACTGTCCCAGGTGCCGTCAAGCTTAGGTGCTAACTACCCTGCAATCCAACCACGTGGCTTCCTCGCCTCCTTCCTCCCCTACCGAGAGGATTTCAGGCTGTCCTCCCTGTGTCCCTTCTTTGATTTTACATGTTTATTAAAAAAACACTGCAGAACTGCCATTCTCTGGAGCATTTTCTCAGTCTGTTGAGATCTTGCTTCCGGGCATGTCCTCAGTTTGGCTCAAATAAATTCATAAAGTTTTCTATAGGTTTGGATGTTCTTACGAGCATGTTAACAATCTAGGAAAATAGACGTGGAATATTTATAGCCTGTATGATTGAAGACCCAGTCAAATTCTGCATGGCAATGGAACCTCAGCTCCTCTTTGTTGTAATAAAACAAGCTTCCATCTATTTTCAAGGCAAACTGTTTGTTAAAGATTCATTAAAACTAATTCCATCAACAATTCCAAAAGCCATTAGAGTTAAATATTTAAACTATATCGTAAGGGCGAAAAGTGGGTATTTGTGCTTTAATGCAGAAATAAATACCACCTGACATGCCAGTTGCTTTCATTAGTTTGCTTCAGCTTTGTATTTCTAATAAAATTTAAATTGTTTTAGATTCTTAAAGTTACAATATACTATGTGGGATAAGAATCTTTCACACTACCATCTTTTAAAAGCAAATACTGAGTCAATTCATTTCAGGAATTCAATTTACTGCCATTGGCCTAATTCTAAAGACCCAAAATCACCAATAGGATTTGACAAGTTGGAAAAAATGTATATAATTGGTCAAAAGAAGGTTGTCAGCAGCTCAGGGGTCCCCATGCCACACAGAGAACCTGGTCACGGAAACCTGAAATGAGACCAGATTAGTTCTCTTGTTTCCCCGGCATCAGGGGCCTTAAAACAAAGATCTGATGGGGGTGGGCTTTAGCAAAGGCCCTTCTGTTCCAAGTGGTGCTGCAAAGTTCAATTCGGGGGTGAAGCTGAGCGAAGTCCAGTCTTCGGGGTTCCTAAGTTAAATGCCTGACTTGTCTTAAGGACGTCATTCCAACATTGGAAAAGCAGCTGTTTTACACATGTACTCAACAGCGGTCCGTAAGTTCAGGGGATTGAGCTTAAAATGGAAAGAGAGAAAGCAGGGAGAGTCCACAAACTCCAAACCTTCTAGAAAGTTCACTGGGGAACCTCACTATGAAGCGGGGGGAAATGTGAGGGCAGGAAGTGAGGGAGCAGATGTGCTATGACACAGGAGAGGGAGGAATGGGGACAGTATAGGACATGCCGGCACAGAGGAAAAGCCAGGTCGATGTGTGTCATGTCACGTTGTGGTGTCACATCGTGGATACTGCAGGTTTCCCGGCGGTGCATCCGAAATGGGTCACTTCCGGTGAGCACAGCATGGCGGGCCCTCGGGGGCGTGCATGGGCCCTGCGACTTCATCACCGGGACCTGCTGACAGCCTGTCACAGGCCTCGGGCCACGACAGGGCGGGAGCGGCCGGCAGGAGCTGTCTCTGCATTCCGCGCCCCGCGCCCGCCTTCCCGGGGGCGCTGCTAGGCTTCGCGTGTCGCTCAGGCTGCCGAGGCGCCTGCAAACTTAGAGTCCTTCCTCCTTCCCCGCCACGCTGGCCCCTCCGCTGGGGACTAAGGGGTCACCCACGTGGGACGCTTTCAAAATCGAAGCCCCCCGTGATGACGGCAGAAGCATCCTTGGAGGAGCTGGGAGCGTTGGGGGCTCTCAAGAAAGTGGTTCTTCTGACCGCGGGGCACAGACATGAGACCTGGTGTCGGGGCGTACGTGACGTGAACGCTGTGACAGCCTCTTCTTCCATTTCCCACTTTGTGACCCAAATGCTGCCCTTCAGTTAGGCCTGATTCTCAGCCTCCCTCGGGGGGAGGGGTGACCACACGACCCTCTTCCAAGGGTTCCTCCTAAAGGGAGAGCACAGCCTTGGACACCCTCCCCTACCTGCCCCTGGCACGTGCACAGACCGAGGGCGACATGCTCGGAGTGGGGGCTGAGGGAGGGCCGGGGACCTGTGACGTCAGACCAGGACGGTTCCGCTCAGACCCTCAGGCGAGAGGGTGCGTCTGGCTGGATAAGGGCCCCCCAAGGTGTCCATGCCCTGAGGCCCAGAACCTGTGAATGTATTTCCTTCAGGGCAGAAGGCACTGGGCAGACGTGATTTAGTTGAAGATCTTGAATGGGGGAGATGATTCTGACTGTGTGAGTGGGTCCAATGTGGTCCCCAGGATCCCTCCACAAGAGGTGCAGGAGGCCACCTTTGGGGAAGGTGGGGTGACCATGGAAGCAGAGAGATTCAGAGGCTGGGCTGCTGCCTTAGCAGACAAAGGAGGGGGCCACTGGTCAAGGAGAGAGGTAGCTTCTAGAAGCTGAAAGAGGTGAAGAAATGCATTCTCTAGAGCGCTTCTGGAGAGAGCACACCCAGGCAGGACTTCGCAGCCCATTGAAACCCATTTTGGACTTCTGATCCGTAGAACTGTAAGGTCACGTGTGTGTGTGTGTGTGTGTGTGTGCGCGTGTGCGTGTGTGTGTGTGTGCGTGCGTGTGTGCGTGTGCGCGTTTAGGCCACTAAGTTTGTCCTAATGGGTTAACAGAACCATAGGAAACTAAGGCAGAGGGCAATACAGTTCTCACATTTTAGAAGTCATGTCTATTTTAGTTTACTGGACACAATCGATCAGGTCCATGGACAACTTGTAGATCAAGCATGTCCAAGCCATCAGCTGTCGTGAGTGTGAGTGTATTGCATGTGGGGCCCATGACAATTCTTCTTCCGGTGTGGCCCGGGGAAGCCACATGGTTGGACGCCCCTGGTGTAGGTAACTAAATACCCGTGATGAGGGACTGCAACAGGACCGTCGTGTGACTTTCCCTGGAGTCCCCTTTGGCCGAGGAACAAGGCACAGAACAGCAGGCATTGCAGGGTTGCACACTCTCCAGGTAAAGTGTCACATCGCGCCTTCACAGTCGTGAAGGTAGAGGACAAAATCGAGTTCTGGGGTCTGCACACGTGACCCGTCTCCAGCGCCTAGAAGATTAGGCTGACATGCCTGGCGAGGGCAGGGGCTGGTGCCAACAGCTTCTGCGGTAGTGGCCGGTGGGACCTTCTCCATCCGTCCGCTCCAGAAGCCCAGGGAGGGCACTACTTATCAGCCTGACCACGGGCTGTCTAGAGTCTGGGGACTACAGGACTGGTGTCTCCGGAGACATTAGCAGGATGACACACACACTTGTTGTCACAAGGAGACTGACCCTGGAGCTCAAGAAGCTTGTTTCAGGTCTGCCTACTGGCTGGGCACCTGCCAAGGCCTGTAGGGAATGTTCTAGTCCTAACGTGCACTCTTCTTAAACAGGATTTCCAACCCCCCCGGCTGCAGCGGCACCGCACGTGTGCGCCCTGGCCTGTGTGCGCTGCAGCAGAAGCCTGAGGCCGATGGGGAGTTCCGAGCCACCGGCTGAAGGAGGCCAGGTTCCGGCCCGGGTCCTCAGCAGCCAACACGTCACTGCCCCCAAGGGAGACGGGGCTGGCACGTGGGCATCTCCCAGAGGCTGCGTGGACCAAAGCCAGGCGACAGGGGCACTGGCTCTGTTCTCTCCTGTCAGCCCCCTGTCCCTACCAGAGCCTGGCACGTGGGGGACATGGAGATGCAGGAAGGACGAGCTCCTGAGAGGCGGAGGAGATGGAGATGGAAAGAGGAGAAACTGCCCACGCTCTGTCTGCCCAAGCAAACGAAGACTGTCCTAGACATCGTGGTGTCATTCCACCGACTGGGACCGCTGGGAAGGAAGGGCCGGTCGGACTGACGTCACAAGGATGTGCTGGACCTACACACACGTAGGGAGTTTCCCAGTTCTGGGGGCGATCCTTTCCCCCTGGCTTTGGTACCTGGGGTAATTTGGGTAGGTTCTGATTTAAAATGTTATGGGGAAAGCCTTAGGAAAGAGTGCAGGCACAGAGGAGACATTTAGTTTGGGAACCGCTCGGCGGGATTTCCGACGTGGGGACCCAACCCAGCGAGAGCCATAACTTAGTCACTTCTGGTTTAGCAGCTGCCATGTGCATCGATTTCCACTTTGGCACAATTGATTTCTGCTCCTCTTCCTATCTGTGCCTTTGTTTTTGTCCGGATAGCACATGATGAGTGTCTGAGAACGGTCTCAGAGGGGTCAGGGGACCTCAGGAAGGAAGGCCCTATTTGTCAATACAAACTCAACACACAAATGCCTAGATTTACGGAGTCCGGTATCAGAGCTGGGTTAACCTCTGCCTTTTCCTCGCCCCCGCACCCCACATCGCGGGATTTAGACAAGAAAGAACTTGAGAAGCCGCCACATTTAAGTCTTGAGGACACTAGACTTGGGCTACTTTAGAGTCTCACCACAAGTCCTTCCGTCCTTCCAGTCATTTCGTGGTGAAGAACTTTCTGGCATAGTAGCAAGATTAATGAATTCCTGATAAGCAAGTCCCTTGATAAAAGGACAGCTCTACAGTGAGTAGCTTCACTTACGTCTATAGAGGATTTACTGCCATTCTATCCCCACCGCAGATACTCACAAAGTAAAAATCTATTAATTCTCGAAATGGCAACATGCTCAAGTGAGTATTAAAGTATTTCTCCCTCTTCTCACTGTCAGACTTCAAGATCGAAAGCGTGCGTCCTGACCGTGTGGTGCTTTCATTCTCTTGAGAATATTTCAAAGTGTCTTCCCAGCGCTCGCTGCAATCCACACTGAGTAGTAGATGTCCAGCAGACCGGGGCCACGGAAGCGGGCTGGGCACCAGCCCAGGACTTGGCAGGGGGCAGCACTGCAGGCTCGTCAATGCCCAGTGGCCAGGCTCCCGAACGCCGTGAAAGGCGACCCGAGGGCCGTGTCCACCCTCAGCCACGCGGGTTGGACGTCTGAGGGTCACCAGGCATCCCTTAGCTGCCCATAGGTACTTACTGAGTTTGTGCTTGGTGAGGGCAAGGGTGGCAAGAGCCAATGAAATGACTACCACGTGGTGAGGAGAGCCCCGTGGGGGACGGGCCGCGAAGGGGGCGACACCACCCCTCTCAAAGCTCACTGCTCCCCGGCCGGAGGGGACGTGCTACCTGAGCGGCAGCTCCCCGGCGACCAGGGGAACAGAGGGCGTGGGCTTCGGCTCATCCAGATGGCAGCAGTGGGCTCAGTGTCTCTATCCGGAGAAACAGGACCCTGTTCAGTTTCTGGCACAGCCTGTTTGGCATTCTTTGAGACACCGGCTGCTGATATTTCATATGGGGGGTGGTGGGGTGCAGGGTGGGGGGCACTAGAGGAAAGCCATTGAAAGGACACGGGCCAAGCACGTTAGTGTGGGAGGTAAGTCTGGTTTCCTGTCGCACTGACTGTCAGCAAGAGCTTGACGCTGACATTTGCTCTGCCTTTGATTTGATCCCTGCACTTATGAGCTGAGGGTTTTAATTACTCACAGAGAGGCTGAGTGGATGTTCTCTCTGAAGCCCGTAGAGAGGCTCAGCGCTAAATAATGAGCCTCAGTAGCGTAAGCGAAATAGTGGAGGATCGTCTCCTTCTCCTTGGCGGCAGGGACTGCCCTGGCCCTTTCTGTGGTCACCTCACAAGGTCTGTTTGAAGAGCCTGGCTTGTGTTTCTTGGCAAGCACCCCAGGCAGAAGCAAGAGAACGCAAGGACAGAGGTGGCATCCCCTCAGTTCCCATAATCCTCTTTCAGTGCCTAATGCTCAGAGGTGTTGTCACGGAGATGCCCTGCAGCAGCCTGTCCCTTTCAGGCCATGGCGGCCTCAGAGGACAGAGCATGCTCATTGTACTTGGAGCTCCATGATTTCCATGGGTCAGTGACCCTGGGATATGCCCAGAGATCAGCTGCCATGATCCCACAGCAGCACACTGATGGCCAGGGCTGGCTCCGGGTGGGTGCTGTGGCTTTTCTAAGAACCCTCAGGGGTAGCCTGGAGTTCCTAAGGGGCATTGCTGAGGCAGACGGAAGCTGGGGGATGATGCTGAGTGGCTGTGCTGAGCTGGTGTGTTCACTGGGAATCTAGAAATGAGTGACACACAAGACAGTCATCACGGAAGCTGACAGGGATGTCCTGGTGGGCAACTTGGCCTAAGGGTACACCGACCAGACATCCTGTTTTAAACAGGACAGAAAACAATGGTACTGTCCCATTTAAAATGGGACATCTGGTTAGCCTACCTAGGGGCCAAGCACGACCAGGTAGGAATTAATGACCAGCCTGTAAAACATTCAGGCTTGTAACTCTTGAATGAGGTTATTTTGCTGCAACATGAGAGTGGACATAAAGATCTTGTTGGCATTGTCAGTGATTAAACATCAACATAGTACTATTTAGCTATAACTGAAGAAAGTTTTTGATTCAAAGTCTAAAATCTATGTGCTAAATCTTATTCAAGTCTTAGATCAAGTGGTAGACAAGCTCACATCTGAAGTGGCTGGTACGTACACAACGCTTGAAAGCAACATGGGCCACGTATGTTTTGGCTCCGAAGCCTGTTTTTGAGTTTGCATTTGGGAGGCGCCACTCAGTCAGTCTTGGACCTAATGCCTCGCAGAGACCGATACCACAGCGATCTGTAGCGACTGGCCATGGGAGATAACTTCAATTTTCCATGCCATTAAGCTGAGGTTGAAGTGGAAGCCTTCATAGACAGTGGCAGCCAAAAAGGGACTTGGGAAGTGTGGGAAACAGAACAGTTCAACTGAGAATTTCAATTTTCAAAGACGTTAGACTGTCAACTTCACGTTTGCCGATGATGTGGGTCTGATTCATTTCACGGTTTTCAGTCCCCTCCAGCCCAGTTTTTAGCCCACAGCGTCGTGCAGGCAGGATGCGTGGGTTCTGCGTGACGTGCATCGCTGTAACCTGCAATTCTGAATCCCGACCACCAGGAGTCAGTATTAACAGTACTCGCGTCAGAGGCAGGTTCCACCGCCATTGCCATGAAGAAGTGACTTTTAATGTGAGTTCACCATGGACATCCTCCCACTGTTAATATTTGCACCAAGAGAGAAAGTGGTTTTCTATAAAAGTACAAATAAATCTTACCTGGATATTAAATATTATAGCACCTTACGCTGCAACACTTTTATCAGTAGGTTGAAGCTATTCAGGTTGCTTCAAAGTCATCCTTTAAAAATTCGAATTAAAATGTTTTTATTCATCCTGACTAATCTGGCCTACAATTAGTTCAGTTTAATAAGGATTGACCTTGATTCAGGCCTGGGGAAGAGGTCGGAGAGATGCTTTCCATGGAGGTGACATAAACAGTGGGGAAGATGAAGATGTAGTTGGGCAGGTGGGGTGGTGGGTGGGGCACAGGTTTGTGGGAAGTGTCTGCAGGGTGGGGGGAGAGGGAGGAAAAGTGAGCTGGGAATGTGGGGGTGTGGTATGGCTGGTAACCAAGTGCGTGTGGGGGGCAGACTGTTCCCGAAAGGTCTTATGGGAAGGATGTGCTGAGATGTTTGCATGGGAAGGACGGGCTGAGACGTCTGGCCTCCGTCCTGAGGGCGATGGGAACCACTGGCAGGTGTGGCTCCGAGGAGGAAGTTAATCAGATTTGCTTTCTGCAAGTTCACCCTCTGGAGAGTGGACTGAGAAGAGGAATCTTAAAGGGGAGCCCAGGGCCCAGGTAGGAGTCGCGGCAATAAGGCAGCAGAGGGGAGACAGCTGTGCGTGGCCAGGGCTGCAGAAGGAAGGGGATGCAGGCCGAAGTTTGGGGTCGCCTGGTGGACTGGATGCAGTCGTGTGAAGGGGGAGGAAGGAGCCGAGGTGGGTCCCGGGGACCGGCGTGGTGATGGGTGGGGAGCTGGGCTCACCACAGGTCCGAGGGTGCACAGAGGGGCCCACTCCAGAGAAGCGGGTGTGCTCAGGAACTGGCTTGGTCTGAGGGCTGTGGGCATTTGGGTAGGTTACTAGCAGGGGGTTCGATACAAGAAGTGAGATTGGGGCTCCCTGAACAGATATGGGGGACCACCACAGAGGGTCGGTCCCCGAACCCGGGGAAGAGCTACGGACACGCAGGAAGAGGCTGGGCGTGAGATGAGGGAGATGTAAACACAGGTCCCTCGGGGCATCAACAACGAGGGAATGAACAGGAGGTGGGGCCCGCCGAGGTCGGGGGAGCAGCAAAAGCTGGGAGGCTGGCGTGACTCAGGAACAACAATGTCACGGGGGTCATGAGAAGACAATTTGTGGGGGTGACGTTGTTTTACTCCCACATTTCCAAGCTAGAGACACACGGGGTCACGCCAGGCCCTCCTGGGGAAACGTGGCAGGTATTCACGGAGCTGGGGCTTGAACTCACGTCGTGTTATTGCAATCTGAGACCTCCCCACGGTCCTCAACCCAACACCTGCTGGTCCCCAGCCCCCTGCCTAACCAGGGCCAGTCCCATGAGCGGGAGAGAGCTGCCTGTGCACCTTGAGCTTCCGTATTTTTGAGCTTTTCTACCAGCAGGGCTCAGCCTGTGTCCCAGCCAATGCAGCCATTTCTTGGCGGGGTACACGTTATTAAGGCGCTCTATAGGGTGTGTAAGCCACGATTTCTGTGTCCTTTTAATTCCATGTCCCTCCCCCACAAATTTATCAGCTTTCTGCCAAAACCAGATGTCCCGACAGTCTCCGCCAGAGTGAAACAGAAGCACTCCGTGATGTCGGTGACCTCATTTTCTTAAAGTCCCAAAGGTTCAAAAAAAATAAAAACTGTTTGACCCCCTGATTCTCTCTGGTCCCCTTATCAAGTCTGCTCTAAGGCTCAGCCTTTTTTCCTTTAGAAAACAAACACCTTCTGCAATGACATGGATGATAAAGGAGTGCTCAAGTTCTATTTGTGGTTATCTGAACTTAAGGATTGGATTTTTTCTTTTGAAAGAGGTGTTACGATTTAGCGGGTGTGTGATAACATACTTGTGCAATTGTTCTCCCTTAGGAGAGAAAAGCCAAAGTCCAGGCCTCACAAAACTTCAAGGTTTGGATGATGCAAATCTGTTTCTCAGCTCCAAGTGCCATCAGGAATCCAACTCAACTTTGTATTGGTCAAAACACCCAGCCAGAAGAATACTCTGGTTTAGTAAATGCATCTCTAAGTAAAGTAAAGGAGTTGAGGTAGTGAAATGAGATTCTGGCCATGGTGCCTGGGTTCCAGGAGGAAATAAGCCAGTGACAGATGGCTTTTCATTCTGTCCCATACGCTACGTCATTTTTATTTCAAATCTCATCTCTCGGCTCAGGTTTTCCCTCCTAATTCATAATGCCCTTACCTCTTTTCTCCTAATGCACGCAAACTCCTCAGTCCTTCAAGACTTTGCTCTATAATTTTCCTACCCTTAATTCAGCCCTTAACATCTCTAGCACATAACTGCGAACCTAATAAAGCTGCCTAATAATTGCTCCGCCTGTCATTGCTACCCGCAGCAGCTGCTCCCCGGGGCTGCGTCTTCTCCGGAGTGCTCCCTTTTCCAAGCCTGTGAGAAGGTGTTCGAAAAAGTAGATGGGAAGCATGGATAACTAAAAGACATGGATCAGGTATTGTTTTCCCAATCGTATGAGAACTGCCACTGAAGGACAGAAGAGAAATCCATCCCGCTGCTGCTTAAAAGCAATCCACGAGGACGCATCGCCCTGGCCCTCCGGCGGTCGGAGGTGCCCAAAGGAAGCGCGGCGTGGATTGTGGGCTTTGCACTTGCACCACGGGGCACTCGCGTCCTTTCACAACTGCGTAATGGGGCAACGAGGGCCCTCAGCTCTTTCTCAATCCGCTTTCATCACGGGTCAACTGGAAACGCCACCATCGGCTTCTGTAGCTCGTGCTCCTCGAATCTCCTCGCATGAAAAACACACTTTCAACTCTCGTTAGCTTTTAAGTTTTAGCTTCATTAAGTTCCTGTCAGCACATCCTTTTCTTCCCCATCGAAACAGAAGACAGTTACACTTTTTTGAAGTCTTACCGCCAACCCAGAAACAAGACCAGGACGACACGTCTTCCTACTCTTCAGCAAGTAACTTGTAGCGTCCCTCAGACACCGTGTCCCTGCGACGCACAGCAGTCTGAGAGGCTGCATTTCAGCAAGGACACGTCCAGGATCCGCACGACAGCGGAGTTGGTTTCAAGGCCCTAATAATTCAGGGAGCTTCCAGAACCACTGGTTCAGAACCAGCGGCTCCTTGCTCATCACAGCGTGTTCTCCACGGCCCACGGCTGTCCCGTGGGGGACCCCGCCCTGGGAGGGAATCCCCACGGCAGCTGGAGGCGTCCAAGAAGGAACTAAGTAGGGATGCTGGGATCCGGATTTCAAGAAAAACAAAGAAAAAGAAAAAGAAAGAACCCAAAACAGGAGAGAGGAAGGGCTTATCCCAACCCGCAGGAGACGGACGAGAGGATATCGTTAATCTAGAATTTTCCTCTAACACTGAATTTTGCATTCTCTGCTTCCACTTACGCACACACGGTCTTAGTAGGAAACAGAAACATTTTGCAAGAGAAATATATAGGCTAAACCCCATCAACGTGAAGGGCAAAGCAATGAAGACGGAAGGGAAGCAGGAGGGCCCTGGGGGAATCTAGAAATAGACCATAACTTCATAAACCAGTTATTAAATATTTACGTTTTCCCACAGGCTTAGAGAGAGAGAGATTTTTCCCTCTGGCGGGATGGGACTGGCCGGCTCCGAGGGGAGCGTCTCGTTGCTGCCCAGCAACCCCCCCACGACTGGGAGGCCTGGGAGGGAGGCAGCAAAGACGCCCCCCTTCTCTCCTCCTCCGAGCAGGCTGCCGGGGGTGCTGCAGGGAGGCGCTTCCGGGCACTTGTCATGGAAGCCCGGCGCCTGTCCCCCAGCCCTGTGCACCTTTCTGAACCCATCCGGAGCATGCTGGTGCTCCCTACCCCTCCTGGCTAACTCAGGCCTACCGGGGGCCCACATGGGCTGGGCCGGTGACAGCACAACCTCCGGGCATTGTCCCCTCCTAAGGCGAGGAGCGTGGCGCGTGCTTTCCTTATCAGCATCTGCAAAGGCTGCGCGGAGGCCCTTTCCGGGTGTGACGCTGTTGCCTTAGGGCTGTGTTTCCGAACCACTTGGGGGGCTCCTGTGAAATCCATGGGTGACACGAACGCCTGCCTGCCTGGGGACGGGGGAGCGGGGACCCAGGGTGGCTCGGGGGCTGGGCACACAGGCCAGACACCTGGGCCTCCCGCCCCGCGCTCCGGAGCTGCATTTTGGGTTCCTTTCTGTGTCCTCGTCACAAGGACTTCAGTTAGTTGCTGACGCTTGTTGGTTGGTGCTTGTCTCCCCCCACCCCCAAATCCCTCCTTCATTAACTTCCCGTCTGTTGTACCACGGGGCAGATGAGCAAAACAAGCTCCTTTTCTTTCCCAGCAGATGCTCGCGGGGAGGCCCCATGAGGATGGATCTGTCGGCCCCGAAAGCTCACGGGGCTCCGTGCACACTCAGGGGGCACGTGGGGACCCCTTTCTTGGGTTTCTTCATCTGTTCCCTTGTTTCAGGTGTTTCAAGTGCTCAGTGTGCTAAACCCGGGCCCTCCACAGCGGGGACGCGTCTTGTCGTGCCCAGAGGGCGTGCCTGTCGGGGGGGGGGGGCCCGAGAGTCGCTCACCAGCCGAGACCGTCAAGCGAACCTTACTTACCTTTTTGTAGAGGCCCCTCAGATCTCGGTACTGCCACATGCTGTTGAGGACCTGAGATGCGGCCTTGACCACTTTCGGGGAGTGTCTGGTAAAGAGAAGACAGGACATGGCGATGGTGAGCGCCCCGGACCTCCCCTGGACATCGCGAGGCTGCCCGGCGCTCCTCCTCCCGGCCTGGGGGGCGCGGGGCAACACGCCTCTGAGCGGGAGAGACGGGGGCACATCACAACTGGGCAAAGGGGGTGACAATGCGGACAGGAGAGCACTGCATTCTCTGCACTGGACCACGAGGGCGTGCCTATGTCGTGCTGGCTCCCCAGCTGTGTGACTACAGGGACTTGCTCGTCATGCACTGCTGATGCCAAGGACGAGAGTTGGCAGCGCAGGCAGACGTGTGCATGCCCTGCCCCCCCTCACATTTCTGTGGAAGAACAGAGAAGCACCTGGAAGTAAAACCCTTCACATAATGATAGTTCTGTCCTTTGGACCACAGTGGGAACGGAAGGTCACATAAACCTTTGCACTATTCACCACTCTTTGGACTTAGGGCTTTGCAGTTCCTATGAAACTTGTGCTAGGCATTTGGTCCTTTGGTTCAGTGCCAATCTGTGTCTCAAAACAGACCCCCGATCAAGACATCTGTGTTGATGGAATTCCCTCCAATTCTTGGAAATCACTTTGGCCAGTGGTGAGGGAAACGATTAGCTACCTACAGACTCCGTTCTAACGGGGGGGCTTCGACAACCAGCTGCACAAATCTGGTGGCTGCTGTTGACACCAGGGCTGGATTAGGGGCCGGCACACTCTTTCTACAAAGGGTCACACGAATATGCTTTGCTTTGGGGGGGGCGTATGCTCTGCCAGCGCAGCATGAGAGGAGTCCTAAAGACTCCATCAGTGAATGCATGTGGCTGTGGTCCAATTGAATGCTACTTACAAAAGCAGGTGGGGGGCGGGATTTGGCCCACGGGCCATCGTTTGCCAGCCCTGGGCTATCTGAATGGTGACTGCACAGGACATAGCCATTCAGGAGGATCCAAGGTGACATCCACCCCGGACGCTGACCCGTGGTGCGGTGGCCCACAGATCCCCTGAGGAGAGTATCTGAATTGAGACTGAAAATGCCTTTGACATAGAACGCGAGCAGGTGGTGTCATGGGATCAGGTTGAGGTTCGGTTTGAGAGAGCAAATGGAGGTTGAGAGGACATGCATTTTGCAATGAAAGTATGGGACGGTCAAGTCGATGTCTACTCTGTGCCCGGGTCTTCACATTTGCATTTCAGACTGAGTTTAAGGTTTCTCCATCCATTTACTTATGGGTAACAGTAACAGTCACTCTCACCATTACGACTGAGATGCAGTTCAACATTGGCTGTGTTAGAATATCTGCTGTTCATATTAAAAGAAAAGAATACAGAGTTCTTACAAATTCCAAAATTTTTTCTCTCTGAAAGGTGAATTATATTTAAGTAACATGTATTTTCTTTTTACTAAGATGGTTGCTAAATGATTTCATAATTTATGCTAGTATCATGCTCTAAATGTAACATTAAATTCTTTGGACGTTAAGGCAGAGAATTGTTGACCTTTTCATGGATACAGATACAGGAATCTTTTAGTCTTACACAATCGGGGCTGAACACAAGCTATGTTTTGCTGTATTTTATCACTGTTAGCTAGATATTTGTCCATGACACTAGTGAAGCAACTCTAGAGAAACGAACATTCACATTCAGATAGGGGTAATGGAGTTGAAGCATATTTAGTATGCAAAATTCCTCTGACACGGTGAAATATTTTTGTTTCTACTTCTTGCTTAGTTACAAAATAGAAAGAGACTGTACATATGTGATGAAGAGCGGGTTTTAACCTCTCCATTAAAACGCCACTTCATGTGAGTGCTACATGACACATGAAGGTCAAAGAAACATTGCTTTCTTTTTAGACTTTAATTTTGATCCAACCGCTAGACTGGTAGCATAGCAACTTTTGCTTGAAAACCTGTAACTATTGATTGAAGGATTTGAACAATTGAGTGTTTCTCATGTGACAAGTGATTATAACCTCAGACACAATATACAGTTCCTCACTGACAAGTAACAGTTGAGACTGTTAATGGCTTTTCTGTCTTATGACAAAATACAGTGACTCACTCAGTCAACACGATTTCCTAGAAGCTGTTGAAATTAGAAAATAAAAGTATACTTTTGAAACAGATGGCCTCAATGGAATGTCCACAATGGGTCTTTAAAAGGATGTGAACAGAATAATATGTTATCAAGACTTTAAAATAGCACGTAAGAGTCTTATACTATTAACGATTACACAATGTCTGATTGTCACTGCTATTGCCAAGTTAGGGGTGGCTGAGGCTGTCAGTTGGTGAAATTCATTGTGAGTGTTCAGCACAGCCATTCCAGCAGGACCCCAGGACACCAGTCCCAGAGGTTGTGTTAACAAGACACAGCGTAACGTGCAGTTCAAACACACTGTGACTGGCACCTTGGCAGACTAGACTCGTTAATGTTACGACACGTTTAAGCCTGTGAGTATTTAAAAATAAAACATATAGATACATAAAGTGGAGAATCCTAGCTAGGTGAGTTTTTTCAGCTATTTCCCCATGTTATCTCAGATGTTAAAAATCAGGTTTGAATTAATTTCTGCAAATAATTTTTTAAGGACAATGTAAGGAGGACAGTTTTGTAAGCATTTTAGAAATTAACTACAGTAAACTGACATTGCTCCCTTTTCCAATTATAAAGTCATCCCCAATTCCAAAAATTCTATTTTCAATAAAGAATTTCTGTTTCATTAAAACATGTCTGGAAGGCCACGGAATCTCATGAACTACTGTCATAATAGAATTGAATGATAAATGGTGAGTTTCGTGCTAAGAGCCAGAGCAAGTCTCCTAGATTCATTTTTAAAAGCACCGAGAAGTAATAACCGAATGGAAGTGTAGGTGGAAGGTGAGGATATCTGCAGTTATAAAGACTTTGTTTTGATCCTCAAATTAGCCACTCTATAAAAAAGAGATAAACTACATGAAAGAATGGATGAAAATGACTAAGCAGTTCAACACTTCTTACTAAACTTGTAAATCCAGGCTGTTAACATTGAAAATAATATAAAAGAACTGGTGAGATGAAACAAGCGACTACTCCATAAAGACATTTTCAGTCAATTAAAGGAAATTTATGAGACCACCTGCAGTGAAGGCAGCTCCTCATTAACAACGATCAAGACTGGACCAGATCGAATAGGACCCTTTTCCACACTGGCAACGTGCCATGTAGATGATTTCATAAATGATTTCTTCAAATAATTTTTTAAATTAGTTTCTCCCAATAATTTTCTTTAATCATTGGACTGATCAAAGCATCTTATCTCTTTAAGGCCCAGTTAGTGATCCTGACCACGCAGTTGGAAGGAATTACTATATGCCCCCCACCCCCACACCTCCCGCCCCCCAAGCTCTCTTGGTCTTACAGTTCAGAGAAAATACTTCAGTAGTTGAATGCCAGAGTCTTTCTGCGGACCTTGGTTTTACTGTGTGTGGAGGTGTGTTTGCTTACAAAGGTGTTAACATGGTAAGGTCCTAATGCTCAAAACAGGTACGCATTTCACAGAGATACTCCAAAGGTCCGCTGAAGCTAAGGAAAACCATGCAGCTTCCTGCGTGTGTAGGATAGCATTTGATTGTTAAGGACAGTATCTTCAAGTAACATTCAAGCCAACCATCTACGCTGCACAGTTGCTACTCAAGTCCAATGGGGCCACTTGGTGTAGAAAAGTATTTAAATTCTAATACCAAAATGTTGACTGAACCTGTCTGGAGGTCTCAGGGTCCTTAAACAGAAGCCCTGAAACGTCTTTCAGAATACAATGGTAATATTCTGAATTAAATGCAATAATATGCGCATTTCCAAAAAGTCTCAAAGTGCATCCCTCACAGCCTTTAATAACAAAAGAATAATTATTAGCATTTAAATGTTAAGGGATGGGGGCGGGTCAGGGGGTGAAAAGTAAAAAAGTAGACCCTTGATAACAAAAGGTTTTCCCTGTTAATCTTATTTGATTCCACTGAGGGACTTCTAGGAGGTAAAACTGAGTTACAGCTAGTGAATGTTCCTGCAAAACTGACAGCTCAGGATACCCTGACACTCTGGCTTGAGAAGGTATTTTGGGTACATGCAGCATGACACCATTGATTCTCAAATCAAATCAGGGACATGCTATTTGTGGTGGTGCAGGTCCTTTTACGCAGAGCTTTATCTCTCTTTAAAGCCCTCCTTCCTCACCACCATCCCTCTACCTTCTATTCCTCCTTTTAAGATTGACAATCATTTCTTCCAGGATGTGTTTATGACAGCCTTCCCTCGGTTTTAGATTGGACAGTAGTCCAGGCATAGTGACATGTCAAATTAAACAATATGCCCCAAAACGAGAGTGCTGTATTAGCATGGAGTTCTCTCTGACTGCATCAGAGTCTACTTTCTCCCCTTCCCCACCGGGCATGATGACTCTCTACGCAGAGCTAAAGAGGCAAAAAGCAAAAGGATGTGAATCCATCATCAACCCTTGGACCTGCGACCACAGAAGGACCCCACCCAGAACACCTTCATGTGTCCGGGTTAAGCATCTTGTCTCCCGCGTTGAAGGGACTCAGCACGCTGGGTTGTCAGGGTCTACCTTAGCGATATCACCGAGGTCAGCAAGTCACGAGTTATTAATCAAATGGGAATTACCAGTAAGACCAGCTGTCAAGATGGGGTGGGATGACTGGAAACCATTTGTGGTTTTTCTTCTCTGGATGATCAGAGACAAGGGCTTTGCAGTGACATTCAATAGTGCCACCCATACCCAGGGCCTGTCAGGGACACTTAGGAACCTCTTCTGCCAAAACGAATTCTGTGGTGACAGGAAGTCACCATCTGACTTACTTATCTCCTTTGCTTTTAGAGATGCCGACCAACTTCTCAATGCCGCCCGCATCCCGTAAGGCCTTGGCATTCTCCATGTTCTTGGTGATCACTTCGTGCAGGGTGCAGCAGACGGCTGTCACCGTGTCATCCGACATGGCTTTGCTTGCTGCGTTGTTGCTATTGTTCCCACCTGGAAGCCTGTGGACCAGGTCTCGCATGGCGTACTTGCCTTTGGGGAGAAAAAGAAAGGGAAGAGATGAAAGGAGGCCATAGTGGAGGGAGAGGGCAGAGGAAGAGGCAGGGACGGGGGGGAAACAGAGGCCACACGAGGCCACAGTAATGCAACATTGTCTGTCCCCCATCCCTGAATATCCTCCACCGGGTAACCACGGACACATTCAGAAAACAGTTATTTCCTCGTGGTGACTGCATGGGCTTGGGAGCTAGAGAGATGTGGGGCTGAATCTTTGGGCAAGTTATTTCATTGCCTTTGAACTTCACCTTTCAGATTCTGTATAGCAAGAACAAATGGTATATTTCATGAGGTTGCTGTAAAGATTAAATGAGCAAACGTGTGGAAAGCCTTTACCACACGAGGATTATTGAGTACACCCGAGTACGAAGGACTCAACAGACGGTAACAACCAGCAGGTTCCTTCTTGATAGTCACAGAAGTTAAGGAAACATGGTGATTCTAACAACCTCAAAAATGCTTTGACGAACAAGACAAATTATAACAAAGTGCTGGAGAACAAACTGTAACAAGTGCTGGAGAAGCTATGGAATAAAGGAATCCTCACACACCGCTGGTGGGAATGTATGCTGGTACAGCCACCATGGAAAACAGTATGGAGGTGCCTCAAAAAAATGAAGACTAGAGTTACCATATGACTTAGCAATCTCTTTTCTGGTTATCTACCCCAAAAATGTGAAAATATTTCTGGAAAGATATATGTACCCTAATGCTCATTGCAGCATGATTCACGGTGGCCAAGACATGGAAACAACCAAAGTGTCCTTGGATAGATGACTGGATAACGAAGACATGGTACATGTACACAATCAAGTATCACTCAGCCATAAGAAAAGATGAAATACTGCCATTTGAGACAACATGGATGGACCTTGAGATTGTTGTGTGAAGCGAAATAAGTCAGACAGAAAATGTCAAGAACCATGTGACTTCACTCATACGTGGGGTATAAAACTGAAAGCAGCAAATGAGCAAGACAAACCAAGAAACAAAAACTCATGGACATGGACAATAGTTTAGTGGTTACCAGAGGGTAAGGGGGCGGGGGGTGGAGGAGGGAGTCAAACGTATGGCGATGGACGGAGAGCTGACTCGGTGGTGAGCACACAGTGCAATGGACAGAGGATGTATTATAGCATTGTACACTTGAAACCTATGTCATTTTACTAACCAATGTCACCCTGATACATTTAATAACAAAATAAAAAAGCTTTGACGGGAGGAATGTTGGTAGTTGTATTATTGAACAGGCAAGAGTCAAACCACAAATCTGTGGAGAGCATGATCATATACAAGACTGCAGTTCTGGCCCCTCTGAAGCAAAGGGAAACACTGGAAGCGAGGCAGAAGCTTTACAAAAACACGTGACTAGGCGTCTTTTGACCTACAGTAACTGGATGACCTGCTTGTCCAGTGAGGGGATTTTTATGGCAGGGTTCTGCCATATAACATTTACTAATTTGACATGTTTTTCTTTGTGTGAAAATAAAGTAAAATCCAACTTTGCTTCCTTAATTGCCTTTATCATTATTAATCTTGCAACTCCCAATGATAAAGGCCCTTATAATGACATCTTTATGGAGTACTTTCAGTTTCTTAAGTGCATTAGACATTCCCAATCACCCTGCAAGACAATGAATTCATCCCACCTGCAGCTTCCAAACAGGTTCCATTAATTTTCTCCTGGAACTAAGTAAATGACTGGCTGTGGCAGAGTTGGCTGTTTTTAAATTTTTCTGATGGAACTGGCACATACCCAAAGTCAAATTCTTTCCTTGTCTCCTGTTCCCCATCAGACAGTTAGCTAGAGCCTGAAACTATTTTGAGATATTTTCGCTCCACGCACGTCTCTAAAGTATAGCCTTTTTTTTGCTGTTTAACTCGTCAGTCCTTGGTGCCTGGGGGTAGAAAAAGGAGCTCCTTGGGAGGAGGCAATGATATCTTAATAAATAAGACATAGGCCCTTGTAATTTTGGTTTCTGCTCTTATCCTATGTATAGGTGACTTATAGCTCAGACAAAAAAATGCTGATGTCTAAATTACTGAAATAGGAATGGGTCTTCATTTACGATAGCTGTGACATGTGTGACAAGAATGGTTTGCCTGAAAACCCCTAAATGCAGCACATTTATTTTCTAATGACAGCACGTCGGATAGCTTGGAGAAGAGCTTTTGTACGCGGGCAGCCCTCAGCACCTGGCTTTATCTATTTATCATGAAACCACGCTCGGCTCTGGCTAACCGTTCACTGCGCTGAGCTCAGCCTGCTGGTGACTATCAGTTCATTAGCCCCTTCACGCCGTTATGGGGCAAACCTGAGTTTCACAGCAGCTACGAGACGGACGGGTTCTTTTTCTTTTTGCTGTGTAAGGAAAGAGATGGAGGAAGGAATCAGAAAACTCTCAACCATCGTACATACTGGGGCATTTACACTCCTGATGGAGTATGGAAGACTGGTTTTGTGACCTTGGACATTGTCAAGGTTGAAAGCAAAAACAAGGAGAAAGAGAGAAGGATTCGGCTGCAGTAGTTTTTAGTTTTAGTTCTGTCACGTTGCACATTACAGCAGATGACTACGAAGATGTGGTTTCATCCTGCACGACTTTCCAACCGGTGAGCCTTTAACAAGATACAAGGTGTCCCTGTAATGTTCAGGTGGCAGTGACAGCCACGTCCCCCCAGAAGAGCCCCCGTGTGCCCAACAAACACAATAATTTTCCATGTGTGCCGGGGAGTGGAAAACAGCAGGGGTGGTGCCATATATAACCTACCACAAGCTGTCCAGGAAACCCACTGGCGTGATTTTATTTCTATTATTTCTAATCTAGTTCGCTGACATTTTACTTGGCAATTGGAGATTTTTCATTTAGTCTATTTTTTAGCCTATTTGAATGGATACATTTCAGTCTATATTTTGACCATCCAAGTGGAGAAGCAAATCAAAGAAAACTCTCCCAAAGGGCAGAAGACCTCAGGGCAAAATCTGTTAATTATTTCAGGGCATGCAATTGTTCAAGCCTTTGATTATGCTGCTGAGAAAAGGCGTCTTTTCACACTGGAACTTGAATCCTATCTTCACATGAAATCTGGGTAGCAAAAGTAGCTTTTTTGCTTTTTATTGTGTTTAGCAAATTGGAGGCTACCTGGGGAGGCAGGGGGCAGAACATGAGGAACATAGGATAATTACAGCCATGGCTGACCTTGTGTGGCATGCTAATAACCAGGGTTGAGGGAAGGGAGAAAGTGACCAGACTGGGTTGTCACAGAAAGTGACATCTAGGACTTGTTCTATAGGTCAGGGGAGTCACAGAATACTTTACAAAGAGCATTCCTGAGTATCAAGAAGGAAGGTTTCAGAATAATAAGACTGAAGGTGAAAGAAACAGTCCTGTTCTTGACAAGAAAACCCTCTCTCTGAGCTTTTATTGAAACTATAAGCATTGCAGCTCAAGGTAGCTTGTGCCTATAATTGTTCTATGCGCTGCGTTTTCTTTGTCCCTTAAGTTTCTAAAAAAAAGAAAGAGTGAAAAAGCTACTCTTGTTGCCTATTAAGAGGAATCTTATATGGCAAAGCTGCAAGGTGGGTGAGCCAAACTTTAATTTTCACAGCCTGAAGCCATTAAGGTGATCAAACTGGTTTAGTTTTTTTTTTTTGTTTGCTTGTTTTTTGGGTTGTTTGTTTTGGTTTGCTTTCAGACAGTGAAATGGGTGGATGTAAGATTCTTCTTGGGCAGAGTGGGGTCACGGCTGCGCCCGTAGGTGGATCCCAGCCCTTTGAGAACCTGCAGGAGGAACAAGATGGAGGTTTTGCATGGCTCATCGAGGGAACCCAGAGCTCCGCAGTGCCCTGGGGAGGCGGTGGGACCCTTGGTGAAGCAGAGATCATAGGAGCACAGACCTCGGTCTGCTGTTGAGGCTGGCAGGCGGCGGAGGAGCTTCCCATCTTAGAATGAACTGAGGCCCTCCAAGGGGGTGGTGGCACCAGTGACACTGCAGACAGAAGGCCACTCCCCCTTTCTCTGCATTTTGTTTGAATTAAAAATAAGCAAATGGGGAGTTCCCTGATGGTGTAGTGGCTTAAGGCTTTGGCGTTGGTGCTGTCAGCGCTGCGGCCTGGGTTCGATTCCCAGTCAGGGAGCTACCCACATACCAAAAAGCAAAAAAAAAAAAAAAATAAGCAAATGGTATGACACAGATCAAACGTCATAGAGTGATTCATGCCAATGATAACATTTAGGCAGACCAGACTAAATGAGATAGTACTGTTGTTTTCTGTCCTGTTTAAAACAGGATGTCTGATCAGCCTAATAATATTGAACAGGTGACTAATGTTTTAGGACAAAGACAAGTAGTTACAGAGTTGGCCATGGGGGGATCAGGGACAGCAGGGCAGCCATGACAGAGGTTGTAACATGCAACTGACAATGCCTGAAGTCCAGGGAAGTGTTGGGGGTGATGAGCAGAAAGAGGGTTCAGAAATTTCTAGCTGGGACAATGACACGGACAGTGAAAAACCAGTGAATTCTGAAGTGTAATGATAATGGACAAGTCGGATTTCTATTTAATTTTTTCACATGAAGAAGAATATGCATAGTTGGTAAACATCATATAGGAGAGAACTACACAGCAAAATGCCATCAGAAAGAAAGAAACGTCATGAGGTTCAAACACACCTCAGTTTGTGGGAGCAAGGTGGGCACCCACCCCGTCTCCACTTGGCATCAGTATGCTTCCCATTACCCACTATCAGGTATGTCACAAAAGGAAAGCACATCTTCCCTGAGACAGAAACAAATACACCACAGCACAACACAACATAACACCACACAACACCACACAACACAAATCCACCACCATCACCACCACCAAACAGGTCACTGTTCTGCTCAAGCCCCCAACAGAAATGAATCCTTGGGTCATTTCTTCTAAGTTAGTCTCTAATGAAAATAAATTCATTTCTGACTTGTGCAATACTGCTGAGAGGACTAGGGGTGCCACTTTTTCCTCTGTGTGTGGGGGTGTATGTGTGTAAATTGCAAGTAAAAACAATTTTCTCTTCATAATGCTTCTTTCTGGGAGTCTTCTGTTGGGGGTTGTTGGGCACATAAGAGCTCCTGGATGGACCCAGGAGCTCTAACACACTGTGTCACCCAGGCAGGGCACTCTTTGCAGAGCTCTCGTATAGATATGAGCTGATGGCGATTTCATGGTGGGTGACAGGGCTCTGGTCTTGCTGACTGCTTCTGTTTCTGTGTTGTTTGTTTGACTCTGTTTTGATTTCTATTTCAGAACTAAGCCTAATTCTGGTATCGATTTGTGCACTGCCATGCAGTTTCCCCATTGGAAGGAGCAATGTGGAGTCGCAGTTTCGACCACCTGCTTCCTGCATGGTGGCAGACAACGGAGGTCCTGTGAGTCCCTTCCTACATCAATTACATATTCCCCTGGATCACCGATAGCATCTTCTTTATAGCTGGTCTTGGCGATGCACCATTATAAACTCAAATCTCTCAAACCAAATTTACAGAAAATGTTTAAAGGAGATGTCAGCTGGATTATCAGTAGGCCTGGACCACAAATACCACTACTCTGCTGTCACTGAGGTCTGAGCACCCCTTTAGCTTCCCTGCTCCTGGTGCTGCTAAAAGTGACCTGTGAGTTTTTGCTGAAATGCTCTAAATTAACTTTTTTCCCTTCAATTATTTTATTGTGTTAAAACACACATTATATAAAATTGACCATCCATTTTAAGTGTACAATTCAGTGATATTAGGTAAATTCATTTTGTTGCGCCACTTTCACCTCCAGAACACTTTCCATCTCGCAAAACTAAACTCAAGACCATTAAACATGGAACTCCGCACCTTCCACCCCTAACAACAAACACTCAACTTTCTATCTCTATGATTTTGATTACTCTAAGTGCCTCATGTAGGAGGAATTGTATGGTGTATGTCTTTATGCAACTTACTTTAGTTAGCATAATGTCTTCAAGTTCATCCATGTTGTAACATATCATTACTGTCCTTTTAAGTCTAAATAATATTCCATTGTGTGCATATATGACATTTTGCTTAGCTATTCATCTTTTGGTGGACACTTGGGTTGCTTCCTCATTTTAGCTATTGTGAATAATCCTACTATAAATTTGAGATACATATATCCTTTCATTTTCAAACTCTATGTCTTTGAATATAAAGTGAGTCTCCTGCAGAGAGCATATAGTTGGGTCAGTTTTTAAAAAATCCATTCTGCTCATCTCTGTCTTTTGATTGAAGAGTTTAATCTATTTACATATTTTTTAGAATTTATTTTTTATTAAAGTATAGTTGACATAAAATATTATTTTAGTTTCAGGTATATAACCTAGTGATTTAACATTTATATATCTTACCATGTGATCACCACAGTAAGTCTAGTAACCACCTGTTAGCATACAATGGTATTACAATATCATTAACTACATTCTCTGTGATGTACGTTACATCCCCATGACTTATTTATAACTGGAAGTTTGTAGCTCTTATTCCTTTCCACCTTTTTCACTGCAGCATTATTTATGATAGCCAAGACATGCAAGAAACCTAGGTGTTCACTGAGAAATGAATGGACAAAGAAGATGTGGTACATTACTTAGTAATGAAAAAGAATGTAATCTTGCCATTTGCAACAACATGGAGGAACCCAGAGGGTATTATGGTAAGTGAAATAAGCCAGACACAGATAGACAAATACTGTATGATTTCACTTATATGTGAAATCTAAAAAAAGAAAACAAACAGAACAAAACAGAAACAGACTCCCAGATACAGAGAATAATCCATTCGCACTGAAAATAATTACTGATAAGAACTTGCTTGTGTTATTTTGCTATTTGTTTTCTGTATACACCTTGTAGCTTTTTGTCTCTCATTTCCTACATTACTGTCTATTTTGTGTTTGCTTTTTTTTTTGTTGTAGTGAAATGTTTAATTCCTTTCTCATTTCCTTTGGTGTATATTCTATAAATATTTACTTCATGGTTACTGTGGGGATTACATTTAACATCCTAAAGTTATACCACTCTAATTTAAATTGATCCCAACTTAATTTCAATAATGTTCTAAAACTCTGCTTGTTATTACTCCATCCATATGCTTTTCAGTTATGGATGTCACAGAATTACATCTTTGTATGTTGTGTGTCTAAAAACATAAAATAATTGTTCTTAAAAAATGCATCCATCTCTTAAACTGAAAGCAAAATGTGGAGTTATAAACCAAAGTTATGATAATAAAGATTTTTAGACTAATAATTTTTAAATGTATTACTTTCTTAAATCATGTAGAAAACAAAAAGTGGAGTTACAAACCATTCTTATAATAATAGTAGCTTTTATAATTACTCATGTACTTATTTCTACTGATATATTTATTTATATTTATATGGCTTCCAAGTACTATCCTTTATTTCAAGCTGCAGGGTTCTTTTTACTTGCAGGGCAGGTCTAGGGATAAAAAAACTCCCTCAGTTTTTGTTTGCCTGGGAAAGTCTTAATTTCTTATTCACTTTTGAAGGACAGTTTGGCCAAATATAGAATTCTTGGTTGACAGTTTTTCTTTCAGCACTTTGAAAATATTGCTTCCTGGCCTAAACGCTTCTGATGAGAAATCTGCTTATAATCTTATTGAGGATCTTTTCTATGTGATGAGTCACTTTTCTATGGCTGCTTTCAAATCTCGCTATGTTTATATCTTAGGCCAGTTGGATTATCTGGTCTCATTGCAGGTCTCTTTGGTTTATTCTATTTGAAGTTTGTTGAGCTTCTTGGATGTTTACATTCATGTCTCTCATCAAATTTGGGACATTTCAGGCATAATTTCTTCAATAATCTCTTTGGCCCTTTCTCTCTTCTCCTTCTGGAACTTTCACTATATATATATTGATCCACCTAATGGTAACTCAGAAATCTCTTAGGCTCTGTTTACTTTTTCTCCATCTTTTTCTCCTTGCACCTGATCATTTCAATTGTCCTATTTTCAAGTTCACTGATACTTCTGCCTGCTCAAATCTGCCTTTGAATCCTTCTACTAAAATTTTTTTTTTGATCATTGTAATTTTCAGTTCTAGAATTTCCTTTTTGTTTCTTTTTAGGTTGTCTATCTCTTTAATGATATTTCCATTTTATTCATACATCATTTGCTTGACTTTCTCCTTGTCTTCTTTTAAATCTTTAAGCATCTGTAAGATAGTTATTTTAAAGTCTTTGTCTAGTAGTTCTGCCATTTGGTCTTTCTCAGAGACAGTTTCTGTTCCTTAATTTTTTCCTTTGACTGGACCATACTTCCTTGCTTCTTTGTATGCCTTGTGATTTGTAGTTGCTGTTGAAAACTGAACATTGGAATCTAACAATGCACGAATCTTAGAAATCAGATTCTTCCCCCTCTCTAGGAGTGTGTGTGTGTGTGTGTGTGTGTGTGTGTGTGTGTGTGTTTGTTACAGGATGTCTCTGTGCTTAGGATTAGCCTGAGGTATAAATTTAAGGCTTCTTGGATCTTTTCTGAACCTGTGTCTTTCTGGGTACCCTCTTCTCTTTCCTTTCTCTTTTGTGAAATGTTTAGAGCTTAAATTATCATAAAAACCTGTCACTGTGTCCACTTTAAGGACAATGAATATAAGGAGACAGTTTTTCATGAAAGGGGAGAAAACATACAAAAATAAAATCTATATTTTAAAACAAGTATGTGTGGCTTACAGACCAAAGAAGTGAAGCCTTCAAGGTGGCATTGTCTGGTTGCTGAAACAGTGAGGATGCTCAATGACATGGGGACAGCTCTGAACTCAGCTGGACTGTTTAAGAAGGACTTTGTTTCCGAATAATTCTTTTTGAAATCACCTTTCCCAAATCTACACCCCTGAGTCAAATAATAAAGCTTTTAAAATTGTCTTTAGATGTAAACCACTTTTGAGGTTTCCTGGACTGTTTGTGGGTAACATCAAAGAGTTTTCTTCCTCACCTTCGGAAATCAGGGGTGCCAGAACTAATAAAGCATGCTTGGCATTCTGCAGGTTTTATTTGGTTTAATATTATTGTGGTAGCTGTCCTGTTTATCAAGCCTCTAATATAAAAAGACTTGGCAAATGAAAAGAGAGAAGTTCAACCCCCACTTAATTATGACAAGTTATATGACTATGCTTCAGCAGTTATGAATCTTTCATTTTACTTAGAAGTACGATTCCTTTCATGTTAAAGAATGGCATGAGAATAGTCAGGTTTTTTTTTTTTTTTTTTTTTTTTAAGATTTCATTTCTAGGTTTAAAAGAGTCCTTTCCCTTGTTGATAATCTTAACACATCTTCATGGACTAAATTAAAAGATTCTAGAGATTTTTCAGTGATCTCACTGACCATCATGAGTACCTGCTTTCATGGTCGTCACCAACGACCTCCTTATAAAACTAAACTTGTCTCCATTTTGATATTATTAGTTGTTATGAGTAAATACTCAAGAGCTATTCAGCCTTCTCATCAATGGGTGGTTTCTAATTTTCTCTCATGCTCACCTAAAGACCCTTGCCAGAGCCATAGATCAATAATTGGGTCTGTTGGAAGGAACATCAAAATAGCTCAATTAAAGAACCCCAATTGGTACTCAGCACTTGACACTACAGAAGATAAGCTGTTGGTTACAGGCACCTCTGTAAAGCTGATGTCGTCGCACAAATGAACATCTCAGATGCCCAAGGGGCTGAGTCAGGATTTCCAGAACTCATTCACTTTGTGGAAATGGACTGCTAACTAACTCAAGATGAACAGAATGAGGATTAGTGATCTGGAGTAAATAAAACAAACTGAATTGTGGTTGACCTCATATTTTGAATTGGGCATGTGATGAAAACCTTCTTCCTTCTATTTCCTCTGTCTTTAATGCCTGATTTAATAGGTGATGTTTATAAAAACTAGAATAAAATACTCTTTAAATGGAATCTTTTAATTACTCCCTCATAATTCATAAATAAGAACTCCTTTGAAAGCTCTTAGCATAGATGATAATAAATTATCAGGAAAAGGTAATAATAATAAGCCCATAAATATAACAACATATGTTGATTGATCTTATTTATACAACTTAAAACAATAGTTAAATGATACTTAACAAATGCCTTGACTAATCTGTTTCCGTACTTTGAGGACAGGTTTTCATGGACTAAATCACAATCTGTCCTCCTTTGTACAAGAACATAATGGGAGAGAATCAAATCTATATCCATAACCATGTCATAGATGTCACATTTAAAGACGAATATAAGCACAAAACCAGTGCATTCGATGTGGAACCGATGCCTACCGCATCCTCCCATGACGCTGGCTGGGCGTGGTTTGTGTGTGGCTTCAGGAATCCCAGCCCGGTGGGCAGCATGGCCAGGAGCACTGCAAAGTTGTGCTCAGAGAGGTGGAATAACCTCTGAGTCGTCGTAGCTAATGGAGGGGGAGCCTGGTAGAAGTGGCTCTGGCAGTCTTGGGTCACGGATCCCAGTGGATGACATGAAAGGGAACCAGGGATCAAAATTACAAGCCTAGGAGCTACATCAACAAAAGTTGACCGTGAAGATTCATCTCATATGGCTCTAGTTTTGATAACCACGCAAAGAAGTCTCTGTGAATGATCTATACCGCTGGCTATGTCGATGACTGTACAACGGGTCAAATAAGGTAGATGCTCAAATTCATGGTCACCCCTAAGAAAATGGCTACACAAACACCTGTGGTTACGTCTGCACCTCATGGGCAGAGCTTCAGCGTCAGGAGGGACCACGGAGGAAACCTTGTACCCTGGCTGCATCCATCATGACTGTGTGCACATCACGTGCCCGTCACAGACTGGGGTCGTAGAGAACAAAACACAAGATCAGCCCAGGGAAGCAATCAAAGAAAGAAAAAGTGACCTTCTAGCCCTAGTCGCACCCTATGAGTCCCTGAGTCATTCTCTAGTCACTGCTGACTCCCGACTTTCTCTGACTTTGGGATACTGATACATGACGATGACATGATTTTCTTGTGAGAGAGCTGCTATTGGTTGATTTCTTAAGTCTGGATCCCTTGCAACAACTTGTAAGTAAAAATCCCTTTCTCTTGATGCTTTTGTCTGTTTGGCATCCTGGGCAATGGAAAATGGGTGTGGTGACACCAAGTCTCTGATCTGGTCACACCAGTCCCTTCTTCCCAGAATGAGACCTGTCCATCCCCACATCTGCCCCTTTGCTCCTGCTGGAGTAGAATAATTACTTAATGAGAGGCACTGATTTTTTTTTTTAAATAAACACTCTTTAATGTATTCAAGATTTATCTAAATAGAGAAAGAGGAAAAGAAAAAAAGGCATAGGAAGAAGGTCTCATCTAGTTGCTGTTGTCAGAGGTTAAGCCGAATTCTAGAAGAAATAGTAAGTTCCTTATGCTTTTTAAAAATTAACTATGATTTTAGTAAAACAAGTAGTTTCTTATGAACACATATAAGAGACCATTTCTCAGTTGGCCTGAGAAAATGATTCAAATAGTAACTCAACCCTCCAAATAGAAATAATGTAGAGCAGAATCTTACAGGTCTGTGGTATACTGTAGGCAGTTCTTTCAAGAGTAATTAACTCCCAATATTTAAATAACTTAGTCCATTTGTTTGGAAGACAAAAAGAATTGTATTTTTGGACACCTTGAGATCTTATCTAGAGTATCTCACTGAATTAGATTCTGAGAAAGTCTCACATTGTTGAAGTTTTAAGAACCAAGGTAATGAGGAGAAATACAGACAAAAAAGGGCTAAAATATGCATATTTAATTTGTATAAGAATCACTTTAAAAATAGAAATGGCAGTTGATTACCAGGTTTTCTGAAGCAGCTTTTTGGAACAGAAATAAATGGATTTTTGAGAAGTTTTGAAAATGAGGCAAGCAACTGATATGATTAAAATAATTGGATTAAATATTGAGCAGATAGCCCCAAACCTCCTCAATTCATTGCCTAATTTTAGCAGAGAGGAAGTAAAGGAGAAAATGTAAGCACTGATTTTAGCTTCAGGGGAGAAGCCTAGGAAGGTTTTTTTATTTTTAGGTGTAAGCAGCGGTTCTCAACCTGTGGGTTGTAATCCCTTTGGGGGTCGAACGACCCTTTCACAGGGGTCGTCTAAGACCATCGGAAAACAGATATTTACATGACGATTCATAACAGCAGCAACATGACAGCTATGAAGTAGCAACGACAATAATTTTATGGGGGTCCCCACCACATGGGGAACTGTATTATGGGGTCGCGGCGTTAGCAAGGTTGAGGACCACTGGCTAGAGGGCTACCTGATGAAGACCCAGAACTCTCCTAGGACGAACGTCACAGGAGACAACGGGGTACCTGAGACCAGACTAGATCGGTCCCTACGTAAAAAGTCGGTTTTCGGGAACAGAACGTGAAGTCAGGCCTCTGGCCTGATGCTAGCACGTTCGGAGACAGTGACACAGTGGGTCTCGCGGGAGCCCAGCGACGCGTCACAGCACAGCGCGCCCTTGCTCCCGGTTTCTCAAACGGGTCGGCCTTCCTGCCGGAACAACAGTCTCAATCCGGGCGCAGGGGGCATCAGCGACGTTTTCGTCTGACGCTATTACTCTTGGGTACAGAACAGGGTGGTCTAACTCTTCGAGAAGAGTCACCTCTGTTGTTTTAGTTTCTGCTGTGCACCTCCCCGGGGCTGTAGAAAAGGCAGGTACAATTTCCCATGCACATCGAGGACAAAGCGGCCCACAGTGATGAGGATGTGTACGCAGGGCTAACTGATTCCCGGCTCTGGCCCCCCTCTGAGTCTCCTGGCCAGGGACTCGTCTCTCCGACCCAGCCCCCCTCCCTCCCTCCTCTGACCTCTCCCCGCGTTCTGCACCTACTCTTCAACACATCGATGTAGTCCTGCGTAGAAGTTGTGTCTAGTTAGCTTGTGCAATTGATCTTTCCAACAATAATATAAACTGAGGACACGATGGCATCTGGTCACCTTGTGTTTACTGATAAATCCATAAGCAATTTACATGAACTCTTGGATGGCACAATGCAACAGCTCTTGGACGAGAATTGCACTCACACCGCCCTGCTGCTATTGTCACCCACCTCGATGTCAGACCCCAGGACGTTCCACAGGATGCTGTGTCCTAACTAGGGTTTCGCTGTAGCCTAAGAGTGGGAAATGCTGTACCGGGTGCTCAACTCAGAGGTTTGTATTAATGTAGCAGCAAAGTAAAGCCTTTGCACAGTCCCGCAGTTAGAGAAAATAAAGCCGCTCGGTGAACGCAGTTTAACCTAGAGTTTCTCAGATTTATCTGAATAGAGGAACCTTTTTGGGCATGACCCACATTCTCTCCCTAGAGACCCAGAATTCGGAGGGGTTCACTCTGGGCGGGCCTGCTGAATAAGGACCGCTGTGTCCCTGTTCTAAGTACCAAAAACAACGAGGACCAAACGTATTTTTCCCAGAAGGAACCATGTAAATGAATTTCATGTATTCCTGAACCCCCAACCCACAGAATGGCCACAGAAGCGCAGACAAGACCGCAGGGGGACGTGCACAGGGCGGGAGCTACCGCGTGACCAACACGTGACCCTGTGTCTCGTGGCCGTCGACACCGACACGTTCTAGCTTGTGCCAAACACACGACGGGGACCGGGACACCATGTTCGTGTCCAAATGCGTCGAGGATGGAATCTGATGAGTTTCAAGGCCGCCGAGTCCCAGGCATGACTGCATTATGCTGACACAGCACCGGGTACCCACAGATGTTCACCACCAAGTGAGTCTTAACTTCGTAACAGCCAGATGTAACGCTGATGAAAGTCAGAACTGAGGGTTGTTCCGATGGTGCCAAACTGAGGGCCAGAGAGAGGGGGGGCGGCGGCATGCCAGGAGCAGCTGGCTCTCCCCACGCTGCATCCCTAAGGGCGTCGGTCCCGTCCTCACGTCACACACACTCCGCCCCAACAGTCCGCCGAGGTCTTGATGAACCGGAGGCCTCTCTCCCCCAGAAGGATGTGTAGTTGTTTGCCTGCCTTCCCCCATCCCGGCTCACCCTGAGCTGCGTACGGTGACGGCTCTCAGGCAGAGGGTGTCACTGACTGAAATTCGCTTATCTTTGTGTCCCAAGTTGAGTTGCTTCCTAGTACCCCCGTGACGGGACAAGCACTGGTTTCTACGGGGCAACCTGAGTTCTAATATAACGATGGACTCGAGCTTTGGAATACCAGTGGGTCTCGGGTCCGAGGTTTGGGTGACTCGTTCCCCAGGGTCTGGTTCCCCAAGGTCTGTCTGATTTTGCTTATCTAAAACCCAGGTGAAGAGGATCTACTTTCACGGCTGAAATAAACCCGGCAGGTCACTGGAGGCAGCTCGGGGGCTGTCTGGACCACTGTCCCGACACACGTCACGGGGCCCTAAATGATAGGCCAGGGGCCTGACCTTGTCCCACGTCTTGTAAAATCCACGTCTCCCTTATGCTTGGGAGATAACCTCTGTCCCTAGAAACAGGAGGATTTAGAGCATCCTCGCTCACAAAAGTAATAATGCCTTTCCTTTAAAAAACAAATCTCGTCATATGTCCTCACGCTTAGATCGGTTTTTAAGTGTGTTATTAATAGTTTATATAGCTTGATATCTAGGTCAGACCCTATTTTTTCATTTCTGTCCATGGATTTGATTTTTTTTTTTTCAGAGTAAAGAAATGGGACATCTTTTGTATTCTTACACTACACAGAATTCCAATTTCAAGAGAAAAAAACATCATCCAACCTCTATATCCAAAAAGTGGTTATGAGCAAACCAACCGGAACCCCACCCAAACCCAACCCCTGCAAGCACGCCAGCACCCCAAGGCAGTACGTGAAGCGGAAGCACGAGCTACACCCCCCGTGGAGACAGCTGTTTTCAGAGGTTTGAATCATCTCTAACGTTCGTCAGTCCTAAGTTTAATGTTATGTTGTTTGATTTTCACCGTAAAAGTCTTGCATGAATCTATCTTTCAGGAATGCATTTGGTTGCCTGGGAAACCAGAGTGTCTGTGCAGAGAGAGAACCGGTCTCAAAAGTGTTTCTGGATGGTTCTCTCATGGCTGTCTTGTGAGGTGTCTATACAGGGTCTGGGGCAGGTTCCCTCAGCTTTGGCACCACTGGCACTTTGGGCTGTACCCAGCTCTGTTGTGGGAGTGGGGGGCTGTCCTGGACGCTGTGGGGAGGTTCGCAGCACCCCGGGGCCCCTGCACACCACACGCCAGTAGCTAACTCACCACCTACCCCAGGTGTGATGAGGACATTACCTCCAGGCACTGCCACACATCCCGGGGCGGCCAGCGCCCTCGTGGAGGGCCACTGCCCTGGACAGTCCCCGCGCGGGTGTGTTAGCTTGGGCGCTGTGACAAAATACCACGGGCTGGGTGACTGAACGGACAGGTATCTGTTTCTCATAGAGGCTGGAAGTTCAAGATCGAGGTGCTGGTGGATGAAGTTCCTGGTGTGCCAGGCTCGGGAGGTGCCTTCTCTGTGCGCTCAGCTGGCCGGCCTGGGGGCACGGGCGTGGAGAGAGAAGTTTCTCTCTTCTTCTTGTCAGGAGGGCACCGAACCACCGCGAGGGTCTCACCGTCTAAACATAACCACCTCCCAAGGACCCCGCCCCTAAATCCCATCCCTTGGGGTTAGGACTTCACGAGGTGAACGAATTTAGGCGGAGGACACAAACCTACGTCGTCATACTGGGTAACCGCTAGCGACGGGTGAAGGGCCGTCACTTCCCCAAAGTCATGGGACAGGCCCGTGAAGGAGCTGGAGGGAGGATTCCTGTCACTACGTCTCGTCGTGTCTCCGCCTTACTTCTCGCTTCACCTCCGTCACCCCCGACGTCCCTGGACCTTCACGCCGCTTGGGCTCCCCAAGGATTTGACATGGTGAAGGGGGCTGCTGAAGGGAGCGGTTTGGTGCACGTGACAACACGAAGTGCTTGTCAGACTTCCTCTCCCGCTTGTCTGCGAAGTGAGGTGGTGGGAACGTGCAGGCCAGCAGAATGTCCCAACACGCACCGGCGTGGCCGGTGTCCTAACGCTCCCCCTGACGGGTGACAATGTAAGACCTGCCAAACGGGCTGTGATATCACAACTCCCTTGCGCAGCGGCGGCTAGCAAACGGCCAGACCTTGAGTTCGTGTCACCGAGGCGGCTTATTACACCAACCCAGTCCCTTGTGCCTGGGATGTGTTCAATAATAATAATAAAAACTGGTTTCACTGTCACTTGTGCAAAAGTAACTTAAAGAGTGCTTCTCCCACGAGGAGAAAGTATCTCCTGGAACTCACTTCCCTTAAGCACTGACTTGGCGACCCACAAGCCTCTCACTGGCTTCGTGAGGGCGGACGCTGTCCACCCCGCGTGGGTACAGACACCTGGAGACCATCATGGAGACACACCCAGCTCCGGGATCGCAGGAGGGCCTGACAAGAGTTCGATGAAAGAGTCTTACTGAATGGAAGGCCACTTCAATAATCTAGTGTCAGCCATTCGCTACCTCAACCGTCCGGACTCGGGCCTTCTGAGTGTGTCACTCAGCCCACGGGATTGTCCCTGGATACGCCTCCTTCCCTCCTCCTCACCCACCTCTGATGCATCTCCTTCCTCTTTCAAGCCATGTGCCTTCTCCACCGTTGGTCCCCAGATCTGCACACTAAGAGTTACGTGTCCTTGACAGAAACATACCCAGGTGTCCTTCAGCTCGGGAGCCAGTGGAAACCAGATCCAATGACATACCAAGTCATGCCGCGTCTTCTCCGCTGGCTGACCCCCTGGTTCTCACACCCCCACACGCTTTCTTCGTAATTAATGCCCGTGGCTCTAGACTGGCCTATATATGTAATGCTGAAGGGAGAAAGATCTATAGTAGGTAATTCCCTCCACATTACGTGGCCAGGTTTCGTTTTATTACCTCTGTAACTAAAAAACTCATTTAAAATAAAGTATGTTTCAGAATCAGAGAGCTCCGTGACAACTTTCACACGTCTCCCCGCTGGGAGGCTGCACACACACCCGGCCAGACCCTGTACAGAAACGGAACTGGCAGCGACCTGCCTGGGAAACCAGTCCTCTGTCCGCAACAGACGCAGGAAGCCAAGCGGGTGGGAGTCAGGCTGCTACCTCCAGTGACCATCCCTGAAGCTAAACAACAACTTCTGTTAACACTTGGGCCCAAGTGGCCAGGACCTGATTAATATTCCCAAATTTAGGCACCCACTTAGGACCAATCAGAGGAAGTCAAATGTGCTCCCCTAACCCATCACACCGGACACCTGCTTCTAGTTGGCCTTGGCCAACAGTGTCCATCAGCACCGCCCCCTCAAGCTCCCCCACTTTTCTCCACTAGGACGCTTTCCCACTCCCGTCTGCCTGTGCATCTCCCAAACACAAAGGACAGCGGCTGGCTCCCTCAGTGCAGGAGGCTCAGAACGGAAAGCCTTTGCTTTCCTCGTTGGGTTCGTCTCTGTTCATTCCCACCCCCCACCCCCACCCCAGCACGGGAGCGTTGCATTCTTGAGTAAACTGCCCAGACTGGCCACTTGCTCAAGGGTCTCAAGGGTCTCAAGCAGGCTTTTTATTAAAAAGATGCTGCCCTCTCTAGGTGGAGGACAGTATCAGCCATGGCTAAGAGCACAGTGGGCACCCGTGAAGAGGGGAATACGCAGAGAGCTACAAGATCTCATGGAAATGGAAGAGAATTCTGGATGATGGACAGGCGATTGGCCCTACTGTGATTTGGTCAGGGCAACGGGCATGTGACAAATGGAGAGGTGACTCCTTGCTTAATTTTGCTGATCTGAGTGGGCAGTTGACAAGAACCCCGGCCCTGACCGACAGGCGCTTTCAGTGAACTGTGCACCACTGATCGGATTTCAATCTCATGCATGTGGGACTTTTCTTGGCCTGCCTATCTCTAGTAAAGAGAAGAAAAGAGAAAAATACAGGTATTTGACACTAATAAATAAATGTGCAGGATATATGAAAATGCTCTAATACCTGAGAAATCAGAATTTCAAAATATACTTTTTATGAGAATTGAGACATATTCCACTATGTTTTTAGAATTAGAAATTTTTCTTAAAGCTCTAGATCCTGTAATGTCTGTTCTCTATGAACTTAAAGCATAAAATCCAACTGCTTGTTCTTTTACAAACATTTACTGATAGGCTGAGATTTTCACTGGCCTTGGACTTATTTAAAAGGCAAATAGCGGTGACATGATCAGACTTTAAATTTTACTTTAAAAATACTCAACTTTAGCTCATCGCTTCTTTGCAACTTGAAGTTATGTATTTAATAAGCACTGTCACCCATCATGCTTATCTGCTGTGAACCCCCACAGCATGTAAAGGATGCACTGTAACACAATTTGTGACTCTGTAAGTGTTGTTCAAGTGGGCTGGTGCTCTGCTCCAGCAGGAGGACACACTCCCCGAGAGCAGAGATCCCTCATCATACTGTTCATGGCAATTTGGGAGGGAGTACTTGAGTGTGGGTGGAGTGGTAGAAACACTGCAGCCACAATGCTGTGAAAGCTCAATGAAAATAAATTTTCTCTAATGGATCGCTTTGTATTATTAGAGCCTCTACGTCCTCTCAATGTCACCTGTCTACCTGTTCATCATGAAAGAGAACAATGCTCAAGATGCATGTGTCCTTTCAGGTCACGAAGAGTGTTTGAAACCCTCTACCCCCACCCCTACTCCCCACCATCCCTACTTAGCTTGGACAATGTGGACACAAGCACAGCTTGCTGCGTTCATTCACCTCACTTTATTATCTCACTGCCCTCATGAACAGCACTTCCTATTCCAAGAGATTCTTTCCCAGGCAAATAACTTGATTGTTCAATATAGAAATTTGTAGAAGAGCCACCAGGTCTTTAGCAGAAAGCATCCACACCTGTTTGTGCCCTATGACTCTTTGAGTTCCTGTTTTTATCAGTTCCGAATAGTGGTGAATCCCAGCACTGCATGATCCGCCTTACCCCACCCTTCAAATTCTCAATTAAATCTGATGTCACCACACCCAAGACACTGACGAAGCTCTGTGGAGTGGTGTCCTCCATCACCACGGTGAGCAATAAACTCAGCTTTGTTTTAGCAACAGGCTGTGCTGATGGCATGTAGGGAACCAGCATTAGATCCCATTGAGGACCAGGTTTTTTCCACTAGAAATTCAAACACTGAAGGCTGCTGGGGAGGAATAATTTTTCCTCTACCCCTCCAGATTCTTCCGGCTGGTCGAGTAATTAAACTGACATAAGAAAGATTGACAGGAGAAAAACAAATTAAATTACCTATGTACAAGGGCCCTGTAAGACTGTGAGAACCACAAGCAGTTGGGCAGTGGGGGTTCAGATGTCATCCCGAGCTAAAGAGAAGTGGTCAGAAATCTGGGACTTCAAAGTGAAGATAAATTATAGGAAGATGGGAAAAGTACATGTTCAGTAAACAAATGTTTGTTGTGCCATGCAGAGCGCTGTGAACCCACAGGCCCCGCTGAGCTCTCCCACCCCCAGCTCACCACCCCGGCCCAGGCTATCTGTAGTCACCTCTGGTGATAGCTCTGTTCCTGAACCAGGCCTTCTGCCTAAATTCTTTTAGGCAATTCGGGAGGAAGTAAAAGCTCTTCCTGCGTAAGGTGGGCTTCAGGTGTCTTTAGCTCAAAATAAATACGGACAGGTACCAAAGTGGTACTTTCTGGGGAGACTTGTTTTGAACCCCTTCAAGAGCATGTGAGGCAAGAAGCCTTTTGTTTTTGGCCTTCATTAGATATGCTATAAAAACTACTGTTTAATACTTAAGGTTTGTATATTTTAATTAATAAGGCATTTTGGGGGGGGGTCTGGACCTATAATACTCTTTTTCCACAAGTTGATTTATTTTTTATCATTTATAGAAAACAACACTCAAATAAGGCAATAACCAGCTCAGTTTCAGATTTATTCAGCTGTTCTTAAAGGTATGACTGAATGTGGGCTGTTTACTGAAAGTTTCAAAGAGAAATTAGAATAAGAAAAGAGTAGACAGGACTTGCTGTAAGCTGACACGGCCACACAATCTCAGCTGACTCATCAATTTAGTCTCATTTGAAGCTCAAACCAAAGGTGCTTTCCTTTTGCCTTTTCTAATCATTTCTTCCCAGGCTCTGATGTGTTCGTAAGTGGAGGTGGCTTATCAGAGAAGGTCTGGGGGGTGGGGGCAGGGACCTTCAATGGTGCCATGAGTGAAACCAATGAATTTCAGTATCTGTACAGAGAGGTTGAGCTTTCTAGTATAAAATATGCAATATCAATGAAGGAATTCCAACCACCCTGGATAATGCACTCAAATGCTTCCTGAGAATCCTCATCGCAAAGGATCTAAAAATGTACTTTCTATCTGGCAATTTTTAGGGTTCACTGGAGACATCACGAGATGCGGCTTTTCTGGGTTGGACCATTTGACAGTGCAGTGTTAGTGGCATAGTAAAGAGTCACAGTTACCTGGAATGACAACCCCGTGGAGAGAGTACATGTCCCGGGTCCCAAAATGTATCTGATCTTCTAGGCGGGCTTGTTTTGGTAATTAAAGTCTAGAGTTCTTGGCAGTTTTTTTCTCTTAAAATTAAGGAATAACACAAGCAGCTCTCTCTTTTTTGTCACACTCTGCACATGTGTAGACTGTAATTATAGGTACTTGGGATTCCAGCTACTCGTGTCGTTTGCCAAGAGCTCTTAACTGCCAGCACTTCCCCTCACCATTGGAAGAAGAGAGATACGACGCCCCAAGAAAGAATCTGGTGAAAGGAGTACATTTCCCGTCGGGGAAGATTAAGCATCTGCGTTAGAGAAAAAAAGGATGTGTGGCTGCCACAAAACGAAACGTGCTTCCGAGGATAGGTCTCATCACACTGAGCTTCAGAAAACTTTAAGCTCCTTTGGAAGTTTCCGATCTCTTTCTCACAGAACAGAGGCACGGAACGGCCTTGGCCTGGGAGCCTCCACGAACCAAGAGACATCTGCGACGCAGAAGCCAGTAAGAACCTTCTAGTAGAACCGGTAGTGTTACGATGGCCGTGAAGCAGCAGAGCACGGATAGCAGTGATCACTAACTCGGGGCCTGGCACGTTCCAAGGATCGTCCTCAGTGCTCTGGGTGTCTTCATTTACTTCTCAGGACAGTCCTGGGAGGTCACCACTATTACTATCTCTATTTCAAATGTGCAGGGAGGACACGTCATTTGCCCCAGGGACCCGAGCTAGAAGACGCCCACCAGCCCCCACCCAGGAGCCAGAACTAAGAGGCAGGAAAAGGAGAATCCAAGCGTGGGTAGGAGACACGCTTCCTGCTCCCTTTGTCAGTGGTTCCCCGCAAACCCCACCTCGGAGTTCGGGCCCACCTGTATCACCTTTCAGCCCCCCGCCGGTCGGCTCACCCCAGCCCTCGCCTCCCACCCCGGGAGAGAAGAGCGGTGGCCGCGCGCTGGCACCCCGTGCCCTTCGGCGCGTTTTCTCGTAAGGGGAAGGCTTGCTGCCAGCGCACGCCGCCGAGCGCTTCCGCGATGACTCGGGGCCTTGGCGGGAGAAGCGCTCGGTTTCCTGTATTGCAGTGATGGTCCCGTGAGGAGCCTGTGCCCTACGCTACGTGGTCCCAGGCGGTTCCGTGCTGTGCGTCCTGACTGTTGATTTGTGGTCTCTTACTTTGCACACACCCTCTGATGTTCAACTGCAGCCCGAGAGTCTTGACAAGCTTCCTGGGAACCACGCACAGGCTTCGTGACCGCTGTTGGCCTGGCTGAAGCTTAGTGACGTGGGGGGTCAGACGTCCCACCTGTCACGTGATGCTTGCTTGAGGTCTGGCAAGACCTAACTCAGCTCTTTTATATCACAGGCTCAAGGGGTGAAACCATGTCTTGAGGGATGAAAAAAAGCACAAGGCTCTGAGAATAGGGTTCAGGACACAGGGACTGTAGTCATAAGTGAGGCTAATCAAGTGCTCCTGAGAACGCGCGTTGTTCTGGGTGTTTCTGAAGTTGATTCCATGATGAGAGGCTTCACGCCATTGCTGTGTGTGGAGTTCCCGCCTTGTGCTATATTGCTGTGGACTTAAGTCTATCTACGTAACTCTGCCTGTCCTTTGATGTGCACTATAGACAGTCACATGCACATTTGCCATGTCCCTCCTCTAGCTCGTGCCTCTAAGAACAGGACATCTGGGCTATCAAAAGCAGTGTCACTGACAGAGAAGCTAGGAAACTAGGGGACACGGGAAGCCTACGGGGGTGCGCTGCCTGGTTAAGAGGGGTGGGCTGTGTGTGGATCATTCATCCTGCAGAGCTGGTCTCAGTTATGAGCAAAACCATAAAAAACATGCTGGGAATTTGAAGGCAGAACCACCATGATTTTTCCATTTCATGCGAGTCACATAAATCTCTAAAAATGCGTTAGGACCAAAATCACATTGCTTATAAAACTCTGGTGGCATACCAAGATCCAGTTATATATGAGATTAAGAAAGAAAATCTTTCACCTACAGCCAACTAAAATTCAAACAAGAGAACACAAATATTCGATTCGTAAGAAACAGTATTACAGAAACTTTCAATATCTGTATCTATATTCATATCTACAGTCGTACCTACACTAGAAGCAGAAATAAAATTGTCATTTTGTCGGGCCTCACCTAGGATTGAAAGAGGAGGAAGAAGCAAAATATTGCTCCCCTCAAAATAAGGCGAGCTTGACTACAAGACGTCTCCAATGGTCTCCTATCGGTGTGTCTCACCCCAGGCTAGTCCCACTTTTGCATGTTGGACAAAGCCTCCCGCCGAGACCCGCACACAGCTGGGAAATGGAAGACCAGTTCACTCCCGGAGCCGTGGACGCGTGGTGTCACGGGGAGGTGGCTCCCCGCGCTGCGTTGACACGTGTGCCCGCGCAGACGCATGTCCATTCATTTGCCGTATAATAAACTCCGCGTCTTGCTCCGAGGGATTCTTCTATCCCCAGAAGTGCTCTAAGAAGGGATGCTGACCCACAACCACCCGTGACCTGATGGATACAACTTCCGTAGTGAAATGGGACCGTGCCAAATCACGAGCCTTCGGAAACAAGACAAATGACACCGGCAAAACCGCCTAGCCCAGCGGCTGCACATCCAGACTGCCCATCAGCATTGACTCACGGACTCTCACCCCGACACCCCACATTTTCCTCTGGGAAATGCATGTTGCCCCAACTGCAGTGAATGTATAAGCAAGACGAACTTCACAGGGCGACCCACGGCCAGCTCTGAGATTCTTCGAGCACTTGCGGCCTCACGTCTTTCAGGAGCACTCACACCTAGAAGCAGCATCGTCTCCTGTCTGCCTTACCCAAAGGGAAACATAATAGGAACAAAGTGGTGAGAAACCTACCTGGTTAGCGAGCCCAGAAATGCTGTGCACCTGTGGCGAGGCATTTCATTTTCGGATCGGGCTTCGGTACCTGCTTCTGTATTTGGAGAATTAAAATAACTGGGCCATCACTTTAAATATCTCCTTTTTTTTTTGTCACCAATGATGCACCGATCAAGGCATCCGCCCCAGGCTTCAAACCAATCTTCCCGCTTCCTACTGGGCAACTCCCCTTTCATGTCTAAGGGGCAGTTCAACCTTTGAGTCCAAAACCCAACTCCGAATTCTATCAGCCCGTCGTCTCCTCTGTCCTTTTCCTACCGACGGCGTTGTGCGCGCCATCTCTCAGACTTTCAAAATGCTGTCCCCGTCCTCTGTCCCTGCTCTGGGCCAGCACAGCGCGGTGACAGACTCTGGAGATCAAGCCCCCACGGGCCCTCCTGCTGCCCTGCCGTCTGGTCTCCATCCACGAGCTGGGAGGACTGCCTGTCGTGGGCCTCTCCGTCCTGCTGGCCCCAGCCGAAGCCTTCCGCCTCCCTCCCCAGGCCGAAGGGCCTGCTCTCCGCTCCCGGGTCTCTCGTCCAGGTGGCAGCACTGACCTCCAGCCCGGTTCTGCCACCTGCTGAGCTCCCTCCTGCACCGGCCCCAAAGCCCTCTCCTCAGAGAGGCCCTCCCTGACCACCGCATTCTTCAGCACTACCCTCCCCTTTTGTCACTGTCCTGTCCCGTGAGCTATTTCATTCCCGTCCGCGGCGGACCCTACGTGCAGTCTGCTGCCCCTTGAACCGTCTGCACCGCTGGACCATTGCCTCCAGGAAGCAGGAGCTCTGGGCTGCCCTGAGATAGGCACGTCGTAGGCGCGCAGTGAACACAGGCTAAATGGATCAACGAGCGACTGCGATCAATGAATTTCGCACCTTGGAAGTTGCTAGAAAATTATGCCACATCCTTAACGACCCAGCTACTTCTGATGACGCTGCCACATTAGACGGTCACGGCGTGGGAACCGAAGGTGGCTCTGTCTGCCTGAAAGCTGGAATTCTTTGTATTTAATTTGTCCCCGGGCAGTTCGAAATACCCGACTCATTGTCCCCATGATGATGCTTTACACGGGGGTGAGGCACATCCGGTGCAAGATTCGTAGTGCAGCCTCAGCTGGCTGCGGAGGTAACCCGCACCGCGCCGGTGCTTCCCGCCCCGCCGCTGGTCCTCCGGGGAGACGCAGCTCCAAACCGGGACCTGCGGGACCGGCGGGTGACAACACAGCCCCCGCGTCGGAGGAGCACGGTCTGCCAGCATCGACGCCTGCCCGTGGGGACAACGCCACGGTCGGGCGACCCTGGGCCCGTGGCGTCCCGTCTGCGGGGGCTACACGTAGCCTTTCCAAGGGGACGCGGGGCATGGGGGTTGCGGGGCCCCCGTTTCCAGGTCCGCGATTTCCCTTTACAGCAAGACTGACCAGGTGCAAGCACGCCCAGGGGCACGCCCACGCCTTCTGTGACCGCACAAACCAGCTCAAGTGCCTTCCTGCTTCCTGAGTCCAACCCAGGGGCCTTGAAGAGTCGGTGTCTGGGCTGGCAGGAGAGCCACCCCCACGATGGGCAGCGCACCGATAAGGTGGCTTCCCGACCTCCGAGCGCCGAGGAGAACCTAATCAAGGTGTCGCTTGGTAGAAGCTTAAAAGTAACTTCTGATGACGGATCCCAATGAGATTTGGAAATAAAACGCACAAGTTCAAAGAATCAAGTGCTCCTGCTATAAGGGAAGATTTTCTAGTCCCTTCACCTCGTCTCCAAGTATCTGAGTGACACTTCTCAGCGTTTAAACCCCTAAAACCGAACAACTGAGAAGTGACTGACCCAGGATGCTGCTCGGACAAGCAAGAAGCAATATGCGTTTGTGACTACGTGAACCGATCCAGCTGGAAGGGCTCCTCCATCGAAGGGACACGGTTCCAACACAATTTTAAGTTTTACGTGGAAAATTCTAATCGAGATGTTGATACATACGTTGTTCTCATCAATGCACCCTACAATCATCACAGTCATAACTTCATCCACAGGCAATTTCAACGTCAAGCCTCGTACTTAAAAGTAAGTTTTCATTAGTTACACCTTGTTTGCAGAGAGAATGACCAAGAAGAGACATTTAAGCTTCAGATACATCAGTCGGGGTGAGAGGAACGTGGATCGGTCCTAGGTTCGAGAGTGAAGAAAGCAGACACGATTTGTAACGTTAATGAGAAGCTGCTCAGGGCCATTACGAGTGACGATGGTGGCTATCAGAGCCCTACGGTGCTCATATTTCTGAGGTATAGTCACGGCAGGGACGTGTCTGTGTTAGTTGTAAACTACCACGCAGGAAACTGCCTTGGCAACGATTTAGATTTAAAAGTGTGAGGGTGGCCCAGAGTTGTGCACAAGTTTTTGGTTCGGTTCGGTTTTAAGGAAGTGGAGAAGCAAAATGAAAGGCAGACCCTGCTCTCCGGAACTCTCGTAACGGTCCTCGGTCCATCAGGACACCGTGAGGGGCCCGCTCCGGGCCCTGCGTGGTGGTCCTTCCATCAGGGAGCGTGCCAGGCAGGGCAGGCAGAGTGGGGGGCAGTGAGAAACCAAACCAGAGGGCTTCAGGCCTTCGGGGAACCGTGGGGAAAAGAGAAACGGGGTGCCCCCGGGCTTTAGGCAGGCCTACGGGAAGGCAGCGGGGGTGCAGGTCCCTTGCATTCCCTTTTCTCTACGATACCGACTTGTTCTTACGCGCGTATCTGAGCCGGAGCCTGCGGCGTCTGCAAAGTGAAAAACAGAACTGAGCAGAGACAAGGCTCAGCTGGCCTTCCCTTCCCCCTTGCGCCTCATGACCTCAGTCGCCATCTCGTTCACGTGTCTGAGGTCACTCACCGGTTCCAGAGGCTGCGTTGCAGGGGGTGCTCCGTGCTCAGTGTTCGCGGCTCAAAGACCGCTGCTCTCCCATCCAGGAGCACAGCCCCCTGCTTCCCACTTGAAACCCTGAAGGAGGGGAGGCCTCCTCCTGGGCAGAGCAAACGTCTTTAGCTACTCCTGCCCTCCGCCTAACGCGAGGCCGGTGACGGAGTAACTCCTCTATGTTCCGGCGTAGAGACGCTTGTGTCTTCATTCAACACGTACTCCTGCCGATCGCCTACGTCTCTCTAGCCACCACCTCTCCTCCCCGAGCTTGGACCGTAGTGACAACAGGGAGGGATGGAATACCAGCCCAACAGGGCTCTTGAATGAGTGAGGTGTCACAGAAGAAGGTGACAAAGGTGACACTGCCACTAGGATATACAGTATCAGGTCAACTGAGGCAGGGTCAATGCAACCGAAAGAGGTACTCCCTGGGCCTCCCCATTATCTGCCATTCCTTGGTGCAGCAGATCAGCATCCTGCCAAAAAACAAGGTCAAGGTCGTTGGCTTCTCCCAGCAGCTGATGGCAGCCTCCACACCGAGCCCGAGAGACACCCGAACACTACACTGCTGGCCAGGGGGCAGGGAAGGGGACAGGCGGAGGGCACCTGAAAAATCCTGTCACCACGGATTCAAAACCAACTTCAAGGCCACACTGCCTACCGTCACCTCTGCAGCCGACAGGCAGCCCATGTTCGCGGTCACCGGGCATGAGGGACGAGGGAGTCGCACAACCGAGTGCACCGGGGAGCGGCAAGGAGCCTTAGCTCCGACGGGCGGCTCCCAGAGGGGCGGAGGGGTGGCGGGCAGGCGGGTTACGCCTCCCAGCGGGAGCTTGCGTCTTGGCTGCCCATCCCCCTTCTCCATTGCTTGCGCCCTGGTAGGCTGAGGGAATCCGTGTCCTTCCTTAACCCAAGGCAGGGACACAGTCTCAAAGAGGCCACGGGCCCAAGGAGGAGAGCAAACATCTGGTGTCCCCGGAAGCATCAGGGCTTCGGGTTCCAAAGCTGAGCTGAGACGGGAGCCCAGGGTAGGGGGTCCGAGGAGGAGGGGGGCACCCTCAGTCCTTCCGTCTAACCATGCTGGGCCCACGCAGGCCTCCTCAGGGGTGCAGAGCTCGAACCCCTTGGGTGGAAGGGACGGGATTGGGGGGACCCTGCCCCCACCTGAGCCTTCTCATCTCTGAACTCGACTGTCGGCCTTAGCCGTGGCATGTGATGTTTTCAACAAGCTCTGTGCACTTGCCCTCTTGATTAAATTAGTCTTTAAATATGAGAAAAGGTGATACTGAAGCGTGTGATGAAAGATTATACGAAAACAAGAGATACCCACTTGATATTCTTATTGGATGTACATTTGCAACCATCTATGTTCTGATTTGACTCCGAAACCGACTATTTCCAAGCAATTATCCATTACATCCAATAACACACAGAGGAAGTTTGGATCAGAATAATTTCTGGAGAGAAAGTTTGCATCTGTTCTGGTCAAGGAAATGGAATGCCTGAGAGAAAAACACTTCGGATGAGACTGTCGTCATTTTAAAATATTTCAGATTTGGAAGAAGACAGTTTTCCTGGAGGTTAGCAGGCTGATTTCACGTACGACGGGTCCTACAGATCTCTAAATTATCAACCCGGGCTGTAGATTACAATCTCTCAGGAAGGATGCTAATCCCTGCAGGTCCCTGGGGATGGGCTTGGGTGATCCAAAAATCGTGCTTTCCATCTGCTTTGGTTTGCATAATACGAATAAGGCAGGCATCCTCTTTCTGGTGGTGCAGTGGTCCAGGAGGGGAGGCGAGGGGGTGGATAGCTCTCCGTTGTCAAAGATGCCACGGGACAGGTTAGAACACATGCTGAATAACCAGGAACGTCTACGTACGTATGACGGTGGGAATTTGGTTCACGAAACCACCATGTTATGACTTCAACCTATCGGGCATTCCAATAAAACTCAGTAAGCATCAACCAGGTGCAAAGCAGGCTTGTTCTGGGGATCCTCGCGGCAAACAAGGGGGATACTCTCATGGAGCTCTCCTTGTAGCACGACAGTAACCACGCGACCCCTGTGGTGGCTGCCATCCCATGCACGCCGTGCTAGGCATTGCCAGGGCTTTCAACAGACACAGCAAAAGAGGAAGACGGAGATATTCTTGTTCCTGGAGCTACCAGCTTGTCGGGGGAGACGCCGCTCCTCCACGCGAAGGAGAAGGTGCTCCCTCATCACAAGGAGCAGACTGCTCCAGCGGCAGCGTGAGGGACTCCTAGGCTCTTGCTCACGGCGTTGCTTACGTGCTGGATTTGGGGAGGACGTCGGAAAGGGAGGTGGGGCGGGGTGGGCAGGAAGGGACGTGGAAGAACGGTTGGAGGGGGACAGAACAGCTGACGTGATCCAGCTGGACAGAGACTGGGACAGCAGAGCGAGTGCCCGATGGGAAGGAAGGCTGTGAACTCGGGCACGGTGACGACCGCGGATGGACAGAGAGTGTGAGGGCGCCGTGATCCGAACGACGCAGGTCGTGCAGGGACCCAGACAGCCGGCAGGGGCACCCCAGTAGAGACAGGGAGTGGGGGTTAGAGAGAAGCGCTCCCACGATGCAGAACGGGTGCCTGGGCGCAACATAGAGAAACGCCTGGCATCTGGGGGTGCTCAGCTTCCAAACTGGAGGTTAAATCTGATCACACCCGGCAACATATGACCTCAGTGGTAAAAACTGACTAAAGCTGCTACTGAGCTGAATGGAACCAAAGCCCAGTCACACGGGTTGGGTGCACTCAGCTCCCCACCTGAGCAGCCCGAAGGAAGAAATGGGGTGCTCTTTTTTGGGGAGGCAGGCATTATCTACTTCAGTCCGTGCTGATGTTTTAACACACCGTGTCTGGCATGAACAGCACATCATACGACGTGTAAAATAGCAGGAAGATGTGACCAGAAATTAAGAGAAAAGATTGTCAAATAAGCAAACCTACAGAAAACGCAGAAGTTAGAATCAGCAGAAAAGGACTTCACGTGTGATCCACGTTGCACGAGCTAGTGGAAAAATGGACCAGAGTCATAAAAATAAAAGAAAAAGGACCAATTCAGTAGAGAAATGGAAACTCTAAGGAAGAACCCGGTGGGAATTCTGTAACTGGCGACGTCAGCACCAAAGGATGTATCTGCCGGGCTTCCCAACGGTGGGCCCAGCACAGGGCGCTGACCCAGCGTGGAGGGGGGAAAAGCCGAAGGGAGACCAGGAGAAGGAAGGGAACCCGGAATGTTCTATCTTAGAAACCAAGATGCAAGAAAATGTCCAATGCCCCCGGAAGGTTCGCGCAGGATTAGCAGCAGGGCGCTCGTGAGGCCTTTATAAAACTGCGTTACTGAGAGCAGATGAGGCGGCAGAGCTCGTTTTGTGTCATTCACACCAGGAAGGGCAGAATATTCCTGAACTGGAGTCCTGTACAAAGGTCAGGGGGGCAACTGTGATGTAGCCATAGGGAGAGGGTGCAGGAAGGGTGACAGGGACACAGTGACCTGGGGAGAGAGCTCCGCGTGTGCCCCGCACCTGCCACTTTGCAGGCTGCCACTGAAAGCTGAAACGCACTGAAAGGTGAACTTCAATGAAGCGGTATCAACAAGACATCACGATGGAGTCACTGCATACGGATGAAGGAAACGGAAGCAAGACATCCCCAAGTTTCTGTCACTGTCTGAACAATGAAGCCAAGTGAAAAACTAGGGTCTGGGGAGTACGTGAGGAGCAAAGGAGGCGATGACTTGAAAGTCTAACCTTTTGAGTCCCAGACAGTGACAGTGTGAAGATGTCGTGTACTGGGGCGTGTTGGGGACAGGCCTGTCTAGGGCAGAACTTGCCCACTGTTTCTCAGCATGGCACAGGTGGAAAACGGTCATACCTGTGAGTTGTCTGGTGGGGAAGAGTTGTGTCGTAAGCCTGACTCGGGGGCTCCGTGGACCTTCCTGAGCACTGAGGGTATCACACAAAATTTCAGCACACTTGTGACCTATTTCTGGTGCTTTGCGTGGGCAAGTCTGGTCGAAAGGAGTGAGTTGATGATGGCTGTCCCCTACACTGTCTCCAGTGGTCCAGGTGGGGACCTCCCTAACTGTTTGCTGGTGAGAGAAGTCGGTGAGTGGGCCATTTCTCACACACCTACCTTCCAACATTTTAAGAGTAAGAAGGTCACACTTTAAGTGGGCCTGACTCACACGGACACTAGGCAGTATTAGTGTGCAGAGTTAATATTCAATGAAAGAGTTGACCACCACCATTTCCCACTTCAAAGCTATGACGTTCCTTTCTGGTGAGTAAATCAGACTGCTGGAACCTCACGGTGAGGACCACAGACACATGTGATCTTCTCTCTGCACACTGACCATCCTCCAAGGTTGACTGAATACGAGCAACTCCAATTTAAAAGCAACGCACTGCACATCCCTCTATGCCTGTATCAGCCTGTTGGTGCTGTCTCAAGTTCAGCTGCCTGTGCTAACCAGGAATGACAACATTTGGAATCCAAAGGATACGAATGTGCTTTAGGAGACGAGCTATTGCGAAACCATTCATTTTAACTGACACTGTTCGAAGACACGGCCATACACAATATTGAATGGGGAACTTCCTTTTCAATGTGAAAAACGGGCTTTCTCCTTAGTAAACTTTCACGCACTGTCGGCTGAAGAGAAGGAATCTCTGAGTTTACACTCTTTCCTGAAAGACCTTGCAGGACATTTTGATGAGGCGCTCTTGGGAACTGCCTGATTCTACACCTCTGTCTCTTACGAAATGCCGACTTGACCCCCGTCTGGCCGGAAGACCAGACAGGCTTCTTCTTCTCGAGGTATCTCAGAAGGAAGCTTGTTTCTTCTCTGGGAGCAGAACCTGCTCTTCCTGCTGCTGCCATTTCCCAGCCCAGCCCTCTGTCTGGGCCCTGACTCCTGGCCTGGGGTTCGGCGTGTCCTTCCTCCTGGACGGCTGCCTCTCCCTCTGCAGTATTTGTCCTCTTCTCCTCTCACTGGCTCCAGGGCCCTCCAGCGCAGAACCACTGGCCCATTCAATTTAGGGTGCCAGCCTATACTCCTTTTTGTAGCAGAACCCCGAATTACAGCTGTCCTTGCCTGCTCTGTCATTCCAGCATAATAAATACAACCAAATGTGAGCCAGGATAGCTAATGGGGTATTCATCTTTAACCCTGTGGAGGGCGTGGACAAAAAAATTACACAGTAGGTCGCGTGTATCCAAGAGATACATTCATTGCTAGTATGTGCTGAAATGGGAAAGAAAATGAAAAACACTGCAAATATAATAAAATATGAGATTTCTTGTATTTTTTTTGTTGCGAATGTTTTACAAAGCCAATCGTTGAAGAATCTGATTAATTAATGCTAGCCATCTTTTGTTTTTGTTTTTGTTTTTTGCAATATCCATGTTTCCAAATATTTGGTAAGAAAAAATTTTATTCTTTATATTTTTATATTTATTTAATAATTTCTAGTTGTAACTGAAAATATATTTAAAATCATGTATCTTATTATATTTGCAGAGGTTTTCAATTTTTTTGCATTTCAGCACATACTAGCAATGCATGTATCTCTCCGATACACGCGACCTATGGTGTAATTTTTTTGACCACGTCCTCTGCAGGGTTAGACTTTTAAACTCTTTTCCACTCCATTACTTTTAGTATTAGATAGCAACAATAATTTCCTTCCACCTGATTCAAACTTGGTTCGTTTGGCAAGGGGAAAAGATGGCATGTAGAAGGAACACAATTCAGAAACATTTTTTTGCTAAAACACTCTGTTCTAGTTTTAGGTTCTTGAGATTTGGGGTATGTGAGGATGGCCCGTGCATTTCTCAGGCGTTCTCTTCTCTAAAGCTCTTCCCTGTCTGGCCAGGATAACGTGAGTACCTAACGAGTCAAACTGAGTGAGTGGGAGTTTCCCCCTCTCTTCTCTATGAGGTCTTTAAGCAAAGATCCTGAATTTGAATCGATTGGAAAGCTCTCAGTTTTGCCATTTCCCCACACGGACTACTTCCAAGGGGCGAATCACTGTCTCTTCTATTTATTCACAATTCCCCTTTCCAAGGAATTCTTATCTGCTGGACCCAGAGGCCAAAGTCCCCCAACAGGTGTCTCAAGGTAACCGACGCACCCCGGGGCCCACCGGAAAGCAGGTGGCATTCATGAGATTAGGCCCCTGGGTTCGGGAGAAGAGAGCTGGAGCACACGCACTTAATCTCAAGGAAGCGAGTTGCGGCCAAAGCACACCCCCTCCCCATGCCCAGGATCTGGCTCGTGAAACCCGACGACTAAAGCCAGCCAGCAGGGAGCGCGCCCCTGTGTCACCTTGCCTGGGACACCAGGCTTCTTTATTCAATACAAATTGAAATTGCACGTGTTTTACTTAAAACAACCTCTGCCAGGGTCGGAAGAAACATGTTTTGAAAAGCAGAGAACGTATGTCACTAAAATTTGTCCTGAAGCCGACTAAACAAAGTGAAGGTTATACATTCCCAGGAATAAAAGTAACACGTTGCCCCCTCCCCGCAGGTTGCAATGAGGTTTCCAGAACTCTCTATTGTTGCCTGTGGGCATAGGTGGGACTACTTCCCCAAGGTCAAGAAAATAGGTAACGAAGGTGCCCGCAGTGTGATCACTGCCCTGGGAGAGGTCCGCCCTTCCGCATGGGTGCCCGGATGCGGGGTGGCGGGGTTCTGCCACGTGCAAGCCATGGGCATGAGATGAGGAAATACGAAAACACGTACACGTGTGTGTGTATGTTAACTCTGGGTGTGCCACGCAGTTTTGGGGGTGTGCCACGCATTTTTGGAGTCTTCTGTTCCCCAGTTTTGGCAGGGGACACTGTGGGTGCACAGCGACATGCTGAGTGCCAGAGGGGTGACGACCAGGATGTGTTTTCATCTGAGGCTGAAGAATTTTGACGAACTAGGAGGACAGATCTGCGTGGCATGTGGCATGCTGCTTCATGGAGATGCGGGCCAGCTTTTGGTCTCTGTGTGTTCCCCGGAGAACTGGGCTCACGCTGGGAGAACTGGGTAAAAGCGCATCTCAAACTGGGGTGCAGGTCGCGTCTTTTCAGGTCTACGATTCCACGAATACGCATCTCAGAACGTGGGCTGCGAGATCACTAAAAGGGAGGTCATAGTTACAAAGCACCATAACGTGCAGGTCAGCGTGGACAGAGTGAAGGTCCTCCCCTTCCTGCTCTCCAAGCGAAGACGCATTTCTCCCTAAGTAAAGATCCAGGGACAACTGGACGCCTGGAACCTGTGATTCTTGCTAACCAATGTCACCCCAATAAATCCAACAATGAAAAAAAAAAAAGATCTAGCCTGAGGTGGAGCATGGGGAGGACGAATGTCATTCTAGGACATTACTGCTCTATTTGGTCTTTGACTTAAAGACGGCATGTTTTTATTTCCTTATTTAAGAGCATTCTCATTTATTAAAGAACATGGCCATTTAGGTGTAACCAGCAATCACGGTCTACCAGCAGTCTTTAGAGCGCCCAGGTAAAACTGTTCATCTGGATATTTTAAACAGATTGCGGCAAGACAGAAAAAGCTGGAATGTTCTCCGCCGGCTCCGGGCCCCAAAGACCCAGAACGAACGGCAGCGGTGATCTTAAAACCCACTGGGGTGGGGGTGGGGCGGGGGGAACAGCAATAGATTTAAAAACCGCAGCCAACTCCCCGGGAAGATCTTCCCTTGCGATGCTCCTGATTTCACTTTGTGGGGAAGCATTAGACGTGCACTGCTGGGCACACCTGGAAATCTGGAGCCCCATCCCTTCCACCTCTCCTGGGGGACAGCTGTGTTTGGGAGCCAGCAGACGCCCCTAAAAACAGCCCCCTCCTAGAGGGGGGTTCTGTCGGGTGTGCCCTTTCAGGAACTCAAGACGGTGTTGCCTGGACGGAGGCTCAGTCGGTTGTCAATGTGAGAAGGTCGGGCGAGTGCGAAGAATGGATCACACGAGTGGGGAACCCCTCAAACGCCAGGTGATCTTTCTTTGATGTGAGAAGGAATGTGAGCTTGGAATTTGTTCCTCTGGGTCAAACGGTCAACCAAAGTTTTTATCTGGAATTTTCGAGAAGGTTGGGTCACGCTTTGTGGAAGAAACATCCCGAGTGGTACCTCCGTACCCCACCCTCCCTATTCACCTGATCCCGCCCCAAGTGACGATTTTTTCCTTTGTTTCCCCAGATGAAACGAGTCCTCAGAGGGAAACGTTGTGCCGATGTGGAAGAAGCGAAACAAAAATCGGCAGAAGCCCTAACAGGCACCCACGTGGACGTGTCCAAAACCTGTCCGAGCCGCGGGAAACGCGCCCCGATGGGTGTACTCAATCCAACAGAGTCCTTCGGAGGTGACTGAAATTTAAATGCATAAGAATACCTACACAATTTTTTATCAATAAATTCTGGTTTGGGGGGTTCCCCCTTGTATCATATCAATGTGTGGGGGGCATCAAAGAAGCACTCTGACAGACCCTCCCCAGAGTGGTGACCCAGCCATCACACGGGAAGGGAGTGCAGGGGAGGGTCAGAGAGAGCAGAGAGCACGAGGGGTCAGGACCGGGCCTAGCGGGGAGGCCCAGGTCCGCGAGGCAGGGGAGCAGCCTTTGCTTCGGTCCAGGGAGGGGTGTGGGGAGCAGGGAGGATGCCTCCAGCACCCCAGCCTCAGCTCACTGGCCGGAAGGTGTGGCGCGCAGCCACCACCCAGGGAAGCCAGGAGAGGTGCCCGGTTAGCTGTGCCAACACTACCCACGTGGTGGGGCAGCTCAGCCCAGCTCTGGCGAACATCAAGGCACGTCCAGACAGACAGTGCCACCATTTCCTTCCCAGTCTCAAACGTCTCCCTTGGGACCCACAGTCCTGGATTTCAGGGTGCATCCAAGCTGTCAGTCCCTCCTCGACTCCCTGGAACTGTGGGCAGAGGCGGAAACAGACCTCATGCCTTCCTCTATGTGCCAAACCTCCCCGAGGTCTGTTCTTTACAACACAGAATCCTTGTTACTCAGCCACCAGTGAATTCGTTCAGCAAACTCGCTCTGAACGTCTGCTATGGGCTCGGCCCAACGCGAGGCAACGCAGGACATGAAAACAAAGAGGGATGGAGATCGGGGTATGAATGTCTTTGTGGACTGAAGTTCTCAAATTTTTTGGGTAAATACCCAGAAGAGGGATTGCTGGGTCATACACGATGGCCACGGCATGGAAACAACTCAAGTGTCCCTTGATATTATAGACGACTGGATAGAGAAGGTTCTATACACACAATGGAACATTACTCAGCTGTAAGGAAAGATAAGATTTGCGACAACACGGATGGACCCTGAGACCATCAGGCTAAGCGAAGTAAGTCAGACAGAGAAAGCCAAGAACCATGTGACCTCACTCACAGGTGGGATGTAAAACTGAAAGTCACAAAGGGATAAAAACTCATGGACACAGTGAACAGTTTAGTGGTCACCTGAGGGCAAGGGAGGAGGGGGTAGGAGAGGAGGGAGGGGAGTCACGTCCATGGTGATGGCAGGAGAGCTGACTCTGGGTGGTGAGCCCACAATGCAACGCACAGACGATGCCCTGTAGGATGGTACACCTGGGACCTATGTCATTTTTACTCACCAATGTCACCCCAATACATTTAATAAAAAAAAAAAGAAATAGGGGACAGGGTCCCTGCTTATTATCTCACTGCGTGCACCTAAAGGTAAAAGACCACACAAACAGAAAACGAGTCAAGGAAATCTAAGCTAAAGCAGAAGGGGCCGCCCACCGCGCCCTGAGTTCAGAGCGGCCGCAGCAGGAAGGCCTTGAAGGCTGGGTGGGGGACACTCACGTGCTGGGAAACGCACTTGCAGGGCTGTGTTCTACTTAGGAACTGTTCTGAACCATCTTTTGAATTTCTGGGCTGCCAATGCAGCCAAACCGAGTGCCACGTCTGACGAAATGACTCTCTTTGGGGTTGTTTTGCAGGGATGGGTCGCCACGGGCTACAGAACTTCTGCCCTCAGTGAGCTCACATTCCAGGGTGGGGAGAGGGCCAAGAAACAAGGCAAGTGAGACGCTGCGTGTCCGAAGGCGATCAGTGCCGCGGAGAAAACCAGAGCAGGCAAAGAAAGGAGTTGGGGGTAGGGATTTAGAAATGGAGCCGGGAAGCTTCTATGAGGAAAGTAGCACTTGAGTCAAGGCCTGAAGGCAGAGGAAGCAGCAAGTTCCAAGGCCCCGAGGCAGGATTGTGGCTCACGTGATAGGGGAACCCCCATCGACCCAGCGGCCTCTGCAAAGTGAGGGACAGCAAGTGAGGGAACAGAGAGCTGACCGTATCAGGTTGCGTCTCCCTTAAAAGCCTTTATTTTACACAGAGCGAGATGAGGCGCCATCGGAGGCCGTGAGAGGAGAAAGCGCAGCTCTAAGGTTAGGACGGGACCCCTCCACCTTGCGCGTACAGAGTAGGCTGTAGCGGGAGAGGGTAGAGGCCGGGACACCAGGCAAATGGCCATGGTGATAACCCAGGCGAGAGAGGACGGGAGCTTGGGGACCAAGGGTCAGAGGAGAGGGGCCAGATTCTGGGAATCTGCAGAACGAAGATGGATTTGCTGATGGGTTGGACATGGAAGGGGAGTCGTCAAAGGGGACTGCAAAGTGCCCGGCCTGGACCGCTGCAAGGACTAGGGGTCCTTTGCTGTTGTGGGGAAGGCTGCGGAGGGACAGGGTTTGGGGAGAAGACAAGAAACTCAGGTGTGGAGACGTGCTATCTGAGGGGTCTGTGAATACCCAGGGGAGATGTTGGACAGACAGCTGGACGCAGCGATGTGGGATTCATGCCAGACACCTCTGCTTGGGAGCTGTCAGAATGTAGAACAGATGACCTTTGACCATGAACCTACATGAGGTCGCAGAGGCTTTGAGTGAGAGCTGTCAGGAAAGAGGAGACAGAAGTTTCTTGTGTTTTTGTTCTCAGTTCAAAGTCATGGTGACTTTCATTTCAATATGTAAAATTCTATACAGCCTTTCCCCACAAAAATAACCACTTTGATACAACATTTAAAGTAAAAGCATTAGCAAAGGTCACACTTCCTTTCTCCTAGACGAAATACAAGTACAAAGGTGCAATTTTTTTGGTTAGATTCTGTTTTTCTTGTTCAAGAAACAGTTATGGATCCCACAAAGCCCGGCTCCCCTTCTAGGGGGCCATGTGCAGAGCTGCTCCTCCCCAACACCTGCATGTGGCCCACTCCGACCTCTTTCTAGTCTGCGCTCACTGAGCACCTTCCCGCCAACTCCGATCCTGACCTTGGCCTCCCACTGACAAGCACAGCACCTCACGCTGAGTGAAAGAAGCCCGGCACAAGGCCCACATGTTACATCATTTCACGGATACGAAACTTCCTATAAAAAATTAACAGAAACAGAGCACACACTGGAGGCTGCCAGGGGCGGGGACAACAGGAGCACAAACTGGGGGTGACTACGTAATGGTCCACAGTCATTGGGGTGATGAGAATGATTTGGAACTCCATAGGTGGTGGTTGTACAATACTGGGACAGTCCTAAGTGCCACAGAAATAGTACCCTTCAAAACGGGTAGCTTTATGTGATGTGAATTTCACCTCCAAAAAATACGACGACAACATGGCAACCTCACCACAGCCCATTTCTCCCCATAGAGCGTTTCTTACACACAGTAGGATTGGGGTGCATACTTTGTTTAGTGCACCTCTCGCCTCTCCCCAAAGGTCACCTCCGTAAGGGCAAGGCTTCCGGTCTGTTTTGCTCGTGGGTGTGATCTCTAGGCCTGGAACAGGTAGGGCCACGGATAAATATTTGCTGAACACACGGATGAATGTCTGACCTCTTTAATATTCATTAATAAAAAATCCTCCCTATTTCCTGAATGCCAAATTAAGGGGAGATAGTTCTCTAAAAAAAAAAAAATAGGATCAAAGAATCAGCACGGTCTCATCCAAAATAAATTTAAAAATTGAGAGGTGGGGGACAAGTGGCGTGTGTCCCACCCCAGTCCCAGTGCTCCGGTGCGGACTGTCACAGTTATGTTTAATTTGCAAGGATTAGAAATGCCAACAGACATCGTATTTTCCTCTGAATTCTAAAAGACAAATCAGGGCCTTGGAGTTAAACTAGGAGAACTGGAAAAAATGCAGCCTCTAAAGAGCACACTACTGCTGCGCGCGTCCGTGTCCTGTGAGTCGCATTCAAACCCAGGCCCTGCGCCGGGAGGCACCTGCACATAAACACGGGGACGCTGCGAACCAGAGCGAACGTACCGATGAGCTCCTTGTTTCGGACATCGAGGGCCATGTTGCGGAGCGCCGTGGCCACCGCGCACACCACTCGGTCATTGTCGATGCGGAGCAGCTCCACGAGGATGGGCAGGCCTTTCTCCTTCCGGACGGCGGCTCGGATGTACACGGACCACTGCAAAGAGACAGACAGAGGCGAGGACGTCAGACGCGGGGGCGGAAACGCCGACCCGCCGACGTCATGGCTGGGTTTTCAGGCTGCTGTTTACACAGGAGCTGAAAAGGGTCAACGGTCAAGTCCTAGTTGTGGGGTGGGGGGAACAGGTGAGGCGTGTATTTGAATGCTTTAATGTTATTTTTTTGCCTTCCACGTATGACAAAGGCTCCAGGGTTCATCGCCCAGCCGCGCTTTGCCCCTCTGGGTCCAGCGTTCTCAGCACTGAGTCGGAAAGCCTTTGGAGGCATTTGTGTGATGTGCGTAATCAATGCTTTAAGATGTGACAGTTGGGATGGGGAGGGCTGGCTACGGACATGAAGAGGAAGAGAAAATGAACCCCAGGAAAAGGAGAGAATGAGAAAAGGTTGAGTGTGGGTTATTTAAAAAAATAAGAAAGATTTGAATTTGGAGGTGGGAGGGAGAGATGACTTGCCAAACATAGTGTCAGTAAGTTATTTGCTGAATAATAAAGAATAAATAAGTTAAAAAAAAAAAGTAGGGGCGAGGAGAGGTAAATAGGACATTGAAAATCAAGAGTAAAAAGTGTAAATTACAAAAAACCCCATTAATATCAAAATGCATTGTGTCTGGGGTCATAATTCCATGTCTAATTTATAAAATAAGACACACCCTTTGCTTTGGGTTGACAGTTGGCGGCCTGAATGGGCCACACCTGACCTTGCAGTTGAAATAGACTTGCAGTATGAGAATGATAAAGCATTCCGATGCACTTAATAGAATGCGGCCAGGCCCAGATCCTTCCCGCATTTGCATGTGCATTTTCTACTCTTGTACAGTGTCCCAGCGAAGAGAGCGTGCTATGAAAATCAACCAGTATGAGGCTCTAATCTGCTGCAGTTTCAGTTACGATCTAAGAAAATGACATCGAGGACACGAGGCTTTGGGTTCTGCGGTAAGAGTCCGCCTGGGGACCACCAGAAGTGGAGCCAAGTCCCCGCCCCTCCCCCGCCAGGCCCGGCCACCCCCTTCCCCGGTGGGGCAGATCCCCCCCAGAGCTGGCTCTCACCTGTGGCAGGCAGGGAGCCCCCTCTGGCAGTGAACGTAGGGCATTCGCCATGCCTGCCACATCCTCAGCCCAGCCCTGCATGAAATATGAGATTAAGAAAACACGCAACTTCATCCCGTCCTGCGTCAGCGGGCGCGTGCACACAGGTACTCAGCCCCACCCACTCACGCCGTCGCCTGTCTCCTGCCCTCACTCTGCCCGCAGCTGCGGGAAGCCCGAGCGGGCGGGGAGCCGTCGGAAGTCGCGAGAGCATCTCTCAGTTGCCATGAACTGTCGCATGGCCCTGCTCCCGGGGAGCAGAGAGATGGACGGCCGGCAAGTCTGAGACATAGAACACGGAGGTTCGGACGCTGCTTCTTAGAACCTGGACGTGAGCGTGTGGCGTCCCTCCCTGGGACAGCAGCACCACACCTCCTTCGTGCCCACCAGAAATCGCGTTTGTAACCCGACAGGCTGAAACACGGTCTTCATCTACCTCCTCTGCTCTGTGTCAACCTGCGGTCCCCAGGGCCCAGGACAGATGGGGAACCTGAGCTTAGGCAGCCCCCTCTGTGCTGGGTTCTTCCCTGAAACGAAGGGGGGAAGCTAAAGAAGGGAACCGACGTCAGAGGGAGGGTCCGCGTGTACAGACTGTGAGCCCAATACCGGCCATCAGTTGTGACCCTGGGGAGAGGTGCTGGGCCTTCTGCGAGCCCGGAGGGCCTGTCCTTGGGGACGTGGGCAGGCTGATGTGTGGGTACCACCTCATTGCAGCCCAGGACGCCCGCTTGCACAGTGGTGATCTCTCCTAGTTCCCCAGACCCCCGGGAGATGGTGTCAGTATTCTTAATTGGTAGATGAGGGAAACTCGACACAAAGTTGTTAAGTAACCTGCTCACAGGGGTCAACGGTGCCCCTGACCCCCGCCCCCCGGTCCTGTTATTGCAAGTTGGCTTCTCTCTGTGATGCTGACTGCACTCCTTCGTCTGCCACCTTCTCATTCTCTCTCCCCTAACCCTCTTGGCTCAGTCTTCAGGCCCTGTCCTGCCCTCCATCCTTCCAAAAGGTGACCGAGGACAACTGTATGTGAGATGAGCCAAGAAGGGAAGGCTGTGACCGCATCTTCTTAGAAAGGCGGCTGTGATGTCCCTCCCACGTTGCAGGGAAAGACGACTGGGTGTTTGGAAAACAACGAGAGTCCTTCCACTTTGCTGGGAACTGATGTGAGAGAGAAACAATTGGCTACGTGTGGCCAAAATGTGTATGCGCTGGAGATGCACCTTTCTGGTGTGAGAAAATGGTCATGTCCTCTCTGTGTGCAAACGGATAACAGACAACAGATGTGACCTTATGCTGCTGCTACTGCTGCACAGAAAGTCACTCTTACTTGGAAACTCAGTTGTGTGTGTTCGTATGTGTACGGAAGATTCCCTAGACTAGCTCAGTAGACGACAACCCAGAGTAAATGATTTACATTCACTCAGAAGATGTCTCACATTGCCACAAGTTGTCTTGACAGGCAAGGCTATGTGACAGGGATGCTTTTAAAGTAGCAGGAGAGCAATGGACCGGTCTTGGCGTAGGTCATGTGAGGCGACGTGGCGTCCAACAAGAGGGAGAAAGCGCAAAGGTGGAAAGGGGAAAGGTGCCGTGGGCAGAAGGGTGCTTGGGGGTTCTCGGGGGCACGCAACACGGCAACCCGAGGCTCCTGCAGTTTTTCTCAGGGAGAAGTGAGGTGCCTTGGAAGTACAGCAGCCTGTGGAGGTCAGAAAGGTGCGTGGGCTGCCGAGAGTTGCATAACCAAAACTAGGAGTATCACTGGCTTATAAACAGACGCACAAGAGAGAAAAGGGTGCCACCAACCTTTTGTGGTGGAAATCTCAGGGTGGAACTTGACATTTGCAAGGAGAGCACTGTGCACCGAGCACACCCATGTCCAGCGAAGACATGGGTGTGACAAGGGCCCACGGGCTGGGTACCACCCCGGTCCTCTCCACAGCCTTCTTCCTGGGGGCGGGGCCCCACCCTTGTCCTGTGTCAGGCTGGCCACCGTGTCCAACCGAGTGTGTTGTCTCCGGGAGCTTCCTGATGGGGCAGAGTCCTCGGATAACCTCTGTGCTCACCTCAGCCCAATTTCTCACCCATGAGGCATCCTGCTTCATGTCCTATTTTCATCAGTCTTTCAGGATTCTGTTTCTTTGTATTTAAACCTCATGCTTCACATCACACCCTCAACCAGGACAGAGACAACTCTGTTTGCTTAGATGTCAAATCGTGATTTTCACCTTATCGCTTGTAGTCCACTGGTCGGCCTTGGTCCCCTTGTGCCTGTTACACTCCCTGCTAAGCTATGCCACTTTCAGGGTCCCTCTGAAGGCTGCTGACCCTGTCTCTGGGGACAAATCTCAAATTCCCCAGTGGTCTTGTTTTTTATTCATTTGGGCCACATGGCAGGAGATTCTGTTTCCCTCTTTGCCATATCTGGGTTGCTACCGTGTTAGCTTGTTACATATTAAGACACTTGCTAAGTATCTCTTTGGTCTATCTTATTTCAAAAATAAATGGAGAAATAATAGTCTTAGAGAATAGACACATTTTAGGGGAAAATTGATGAAACAAAGATAACTAAACTATTTGACTTGATAGCAGGTATAGGTATATTTCTATAATTCAAATCCTGGGTTTCCACAAAGTTTAGTTGGAATAGGAATAATCTGGAATAATAGGAATAAATGGAAGGCAAAGAACTTCCGTTCACACAATTTAGACATCTCCAATCTACTACATCCAATTGTTTTAATATTCTGATTGTAACGGAGAAAAAGGTATCTGAAGTCTATGGTGCCTATGAAAAACATGGATCACTTTGCTTCCGCCACAATGCCATTATGTTTTTCTGATGCTCGTAAACCACGTAATAAGTGCTTTAAAGTTTAAAAAGTATTTGGGGCCATTAGGAAGATCTAGTTTGCTAGTTAATTTGTCATCACACAAAATAGCGTGTGCACGATCTCTCCATAAAGAAAGGTTATTGTTTCAGATGATGAGGTCTATGAAAAGCTGTCTCTGTGCAAAATTCTGGTGCTTTTACCTTCACGTTTCTGGCTGTTTAGGTCATAAAAAGTTAAGGACACTAAAAAAGCACCACTAAATTTGAACAGTTGCTATAAGAACACATTCTTAGAACTCTGGATTTCAGACGGTCACACTGTCCTTGCAAATCTTGATGCTATTGTGTATCCTAAATGAGTCTTCTAATTATTTAAGACTTTTTCCCCTCTTCTTCTTTAAAGTAAGGGTTTCTTTGTTTGGCTTTTGTACAAGTGATTATGAATCTTTTAAAAATTATAACAATTAATTAGTGTTTGACTTACTGATGATCTACTCAGATCATCCCTATGAACTGTGTATCTTCCTTGCTCACACATTCCCTTACCATTTACTACGGTAACTTAAAAAATTACACAAGAGATGACGATAGTGGCATTGACTTTATGCATGCTTATGACGTGCACTTTGATAAGGAGGTTTTTGTGTCCACAGACGTATTTATAACACGCACAGCTATTCCTTAGCCGTGCCTGGCTCCACCTGAGGACCTTTCCATTTGTCTAGAGTTCCTAGAAAGGCCACTGCTTCTTGTCAATAAGGCTGACATCTTGAGAGTCAAAATTCTCCTTCTACATTGTGATGGGAATTTTTCTAAAATGCTTTCTGTCTTTTAAAATGATTATTGATGATTTAACATGTTTCCGATGACAGAGGGTCAGAGTTCTGGCCATTAGAATAGATGGAACAGCCATGGCACGGAATGGCTGCTGACAGTTTTTCTTTCTTACATCCTCGTATTTACTTCCTCTAATTCTTCTGTCTTTTCTCTTTGCTGTCAGAGCAGTGTATCTCCCTTCTTATGGCAGATCTGTAAGCCTGCTTGTAAGAGGCATTCCTCGTGTTTTTTAATATGTTGCTTGAAATCTGATATGAACCAGGAAACCCAATAGTCATAGCTGTTAAACTTTGTCTAAAATACAGAATGACTTTTGTGACATCGACCTCATCTGCTCCAGACCCTCCTGCCTCCTTCTTATAACAGCAGTCTCAATCAGTAATAGAAAAAATACTTCCAAGGAAATGTCTTCTGGATACGTGGGGCTACATCTCACCCTGGGGATAACTGTGCTGAACTGAAGGGCAGGTTTACGCACTCCATACTGTCAGCACGATGGTATTACCAGGAAATACTGAGACTTTTAAAAATCATACTTCTATAATTCTTATTTTATAATCCAAAGTAGGAGAGAGTTTTTTGAATATCAAAAAAGGATAAAATTTTTAATATTATTTTCTTACTCCAAAACCCAAAGTCTTGGACATGCGTTCGCAGCCCTCCCAGCTGACTGGGTCACCTCTGAGGCACAAGGCGTGGTCACTTAAACAGGAAGTTCAACTTTGTAGGGACTGTGCGACTGGGCAAAGCTATGAACATCTGCAGCCTGCAAAGCACTGATGAGTCTGCAAACTGAAAATAGTTCTCCCACAACTGCTTTCTATCAACTTATCACATGTTCCCTCCCATCTGAATCAAACAGCCAAATGAAGAATCACAACATGTGGCCATGTGAAGGTGGCCTGGTCATTATATGAGGTCGGACGATTCATTTCTCGAACTCATCCTAGAAAAAGTGCTACCTACCTCACTGCTGAGTATCACTACCGTCACCTTCGAAGGACTCCCCTTGGGAAGCTGTGCACCCACACCAGCGCCAAGTCCACCCTTCAAAGAAATTTTGGAATTCTTTTTCGGGAATGGCCATTAGAGCTGTCATTGTACCCAAAATCTGACAATTAAGTTCTCGAACTAGCCGCTGTGCACTTACGTTGGCAGCACTGTACAAACAACTCGGTGAGGGTCATAACCTTGGCAAGGTTATGAGGACAGCTCTGTTGGCCATTCCGGTAGAAGAGTTCCAAAATTGCTCTGGAGGGTGGGCTAGGCGCTGGTGTGGGTGCACAGCTTCCCAAGGAGAGTACTTCAAAGGTGACCATAGTGATATTCAGCAGTGAGGTAGGTAGCACTTTTTCTAGGACGAGTTGACAAAATTAATTGTCCGACCTGGAGCACGCTATTAACTTCTTAGGGACTGACATTTGTTTATAAATGTGAAAGACGGTTATCCATGAGAAAGACATGTGTATATAGATGCTCTATCACAAACGCTTGAGTCTGAACACTTACTTTTGCTCAGCCAAACACAGGGCTGAGAAATGGGGGACAAAGACATAAATGGGACTTGGCTTGGACCATTAAAGGGTTTATAGACCAGAATCTTTTCTAGAGGACAGTCTTAGTAGTTCAGTAAGGACTCATATAAATAAATGAATAATTGGTGACACTGATCCTTAATTTTGGTATTTAGATATGGTACAGTTCTAGGTACATGTTTTTTTATTTCTTTCTTCTGGCTGGTTTTAAGATTTTCTCTTTGCTACTGATTTTGAGCAATTTGATTATGCTGTGCCTTGGTATAGTTTCTTCATGTTTCTTGTACTTGGGGTCCTTTGAGCTGGTTAGATTTAAAAATTTGCAGCCCTTATTTTTCCAAATTTTTTTTCTGTTCTCTTCCTACTTTCTTTCTCCTCTTGTTTGGGGATAGTAATTACACATACATCAGACCACTGTGCATTTGTTTTCTTGTTTCTCTGTGTTTCATTTTTATAAATTCTGCTGCTGTCTTTCAGTTCACTAATCTTTTCTTCTGCAATGTCTAATAGGCTGATAATCCCATTTCCATGCATATTTTTGTTTCAAATGTTGTACTTTAATTCTCGAAGTTTTATTTGGCTCTTGAATATGATTTCCATGGTTCTAATTAACTTTCTGTATATGTGCAATATAGAATTTATGTTTAAGGTTGCAGTCTTAACACTTAAAATCCTCTACAGCTCAGACATATATCTCCATTTTGAAATTGTTATAAGAACCTAAGCATTTTTCGAAGAAAATAATAATTCACTAAAAAAGTCCTATTTTAAGAGGGCACACCTGATCTGCTACCATCTGGATGTCTGTGTGCCTCAGGTGAGGCTCCTGCCGGCCGACGAGAGCCCACCTCCTGAGGCCCACCTAGTCAGTCTTCCCAGGCAGCAGAGCTGGGTGGGGACTTGCAGTGACTCAGTGCTCTTGGCTGTGCATAATGACAACCTTTGCTCCCTTCTTTGCATCCAGGGTTGTGACTGATCTGCATGAGGTGAAGCTGCCATGATCTTCTTTTTAAAGATGACACACCTGAGACCTAATGAGGCGCTATAATTTGCCCAGGGTCACAAAGCTCAGAAGAGGTAGAGCCTAGACTTGAATTGGGATTTGAGTCAAAAACTCCTAACTGCAGAGGAAGATAAGATCTAAGAGTTAGTTCAGGGAAGCGATTTCCATCATTATCTCTTTCCTGTTCATGCAAGGCTCTCCTCCAGAATCCCGCCTGGCATGGCTCTGCTTTGGAAGCTTTTCTCTGGTGGAAAGCAAGCGACCTCTTCACTAAGCTTCTCCCAGCCTGAATGCTTTCAACATAACATTCAGGATGCCTACAGGCAGGGGAGAAAAGGGACAACACATTCATCCCTGACCCTCTCAAGAGAAGGAGTGGGCCTGCCCACACGTCAGTGGCCAGCTCCTGGGAAGTCCTGTCAGGAACTGGGCCCCAAGAACTGGGAAGTCCCACCTGAGAAAAAAGGCGGTGCTGCTGCTGGGACTCTATCAATGGCAATGATGGATGACAGAGAGAGAGGGAGAGGGAGGGAGGGGAAGGGAGAGGGAGAGGGAGGTGAAAGAGGGTGAGGGAAGGAGGGAGACG